>JAULCA010152396.1:0-10140 GCA_032360845.1 Crassadoma gigantea | reverse complement strand
TTATGATTTTTTAAAAGATTTTACTCTGTTCAGGTTAAGTTTAATTGTTGAAAAGTGTCTTATTTCAAACAAGAAATTGAGTATTGTTAAACTAATCGGGTACATATCGGTGTAAGAACTGGGTTTGATTTTAATGTATCTGTTATATTAATTTTTGCTCTGTAAACAATGTACGTAAACAAAATGACATTTTATGGATGTGTTATGTCTGATGTTACTTGAAAGATGCTCAGATATGGTTTTTTTTTTTTCTCAATTTATTTTGGAATGGTAGCTATATATAGGGCTGGGCTGATATTGATTATTGTGTGGTGAAATAAGAAAATTATGTATTAGAAAAATCCATGGAACAGACTTGGTTATGGGAGAAATAATAATTTTAAGCATAAAGTAGTGAAGTCACCTAAGTTAAATCTTTAACCTATGGTGAAATTATGCCTGGACAAATATTTTCTTGTAATAAGTGACAATTTAAAATGCCTGTTGTAATAATCTCTTGCCTTTCTGTATAAGAGAAAGAATATTTGGTGACTTACAATTGTTACATTGGGTAAAGGATGTCTTTTGGAGGGAATCCATTAGTGTTGTAATACATTAAACTTTTTCACCTTTATACATACAGGTCGTTGATCTCGAAGGCCCCTGGCCCCAATCTAATATTTACATATATAATATACATACATCATGTGGACTAATTAATAGGTCCTATATGCCCCATTTGTGTATATGAGCTGATATTTTGATATAGGTTCATCCAGAGGCCCATGGTCTCAATTTCCTTTATGCGGGCAAATCCAAATGCTTCTGGTCCTATCTCTTTGCAACTGAAAAACAACCTTTTATTTTAGTAACCAAAGCCTGTCATTCTGCGACTTCCTTGCTATTTCACCAATCCTAACCATAGTTCACAAAACTATGTACATAGTTTAAGCTATAGCCATACAAATTATTATGGCAAATAAAAGGAGAATTATTTCTTGTCTTATTCCTATGGGAAGTTTTCCCATTAAATGTCATGTGATTAGTGTAATTTTATCAACATGCAAAGTATAAAACTGTGTCAAAATTATAAAGACTTAATTTCAAAATGCGTTAATTATTTGCAAAGGCAATACCCGTAATGATTTTAGTTTGCAATTTGGTATCCATTCATGTGCTTATTTCTGTATGTGGTATGAAATTACCAAATTTATTTAGTGCATACCTTCACTGGAACATGATGTTAATAAAATGACAAACTCTTACCAAAATTCTGAAATGTTTTGGCTTTCAAAGATATTCACCATGAAAATTTAAAGTGGAAAACAAAAATACAAAATAGGAATTGTCACCTTGAATTAATTTAGTTTCTGAATTACTTGTCATGGTTATCAATTCCATTGTATTTCAGAGCCAATTGCGTGACCTTATACCTTACCTCTTGACATTGGTTCGAGGTAAGGCAGCTGACTTAGCTGGAGCAGATGCAAAACCAGACTGGTGGCCTTCTGACATCCCGTGGAGTGACACCAAGACGGACATTACACAGCAAGAGGTTAATGTGCATTTCAAGTTCAAGATTTAAGTGAAAATTTTCATGCTGCAGAATTTTTACAAATACCACGTCTTTGACCTTTTATCTTTTCACTCTGCTACATGTTTATGTACATATCTAACTGCTCCTGTTGTATGTTAGCTGTGTCCAACACATGGTGCAATGAGCCTTCTTGTGATTGTTTAAGCACATTAAAAAAAAAAAAAAAGGGTATGCTACAAGGTGCCAGGACTTAATTCAGCACATTGATTTAAATAGTTGGATTTGATATAGATTATGTTCACCTTCAGGCTATCATGGATACATTATCTTCTGCTCATGTCAATATATTGTAATTATGTATTTATATGAAATAAAAAAAAAATTAAGAGTATTTGGGAGGGAAAACTGAGACAACGTTACTGGTTTTTGAAAAAAATATTATTTCCCCCTTTTTTAGACTGTCTGGACAGAAATGCTGCGGAACGTGGTGAGAAGTTGTTACAAGCACATGGGCCAGGAAAGCTCACTGCGGTCAAAAGTACAGGCTAAAACACGCAGCTCGGTCAGTATACAAAGACTTGTACATGCACCTGAGACCAGTAAGGAAAAGCTGACATGTTTTAGGCTCCCCTTTTTACCCTAATTCCCTGTGTACTTTTACGGTATTATTCCTTCAACAACATATGGTAAACCCCGGTCAGTTCAAACAAGATTAAATAAATATTGTCAATCCTGTTTGAATTGCATGAAATTGTCAGCAAAAATAATGGCAAACAGTCAAGTAGTTGATACGGAACAATGATGGCCTATTGCAATACATATTTGCAAATCTGAAGATGAATAATGGTGTATATATATATGTTTCCTATATTAACTTACATATTAATAATCAATTATTAAGTTCAGTTGCCAAGCAATACACATGTCTGCCAGCGTCCTGCGGTAACATTCTGTTAGGGTATTATACATGGTCGGGGCCTAAAGATGTTTGATTGGCGCGTGGACATGTTTACAAGAAATAAACTCAATTATCAGTGACATGGGGCTTAGGCCAAAAATAAAATTAAGTTTGTTTGGCATCGACAGACCGACCAACTGTGAATTATGTGACGACACTAAAAAAATCTTCTTTTTCTTTTACCGCTTGAATTTCCGGATAAATTTACAGTGCCGTTTTCGTGTATTAGACACTCGGTCACTAAAACGCTTTAATGCATACACATGTTATTAGAGTCAAGCGCTTCACAAACTATAATTTTGCTGCACAATGATTCGCGATTCGCGATGTCAGATTTCTTGTGTGGTCCGAGTTTTGTACCAAAATGGTTAAAAAACGACTGCTTATCATTGTGTATCTCTGTGGAGTTTGATGACAAGAGGTCAGAAAATATTCATAACGTCATCTACGAATATGACAAAGAAGAGATATTGGGAGATGTTATTGAAGACGCCGTAGTGCAAAGCGGATCCCAGGGTCTAAAAAAGACGGACATCATATCTGTTTCTGTTGGGGCAAAAAATTCACCAGAGACATTTTACCCTCACTTAGATGAGCAAGTGAATATGATAAATGTCAAAGGTGTTGAATAAAATATATGTATGCAGCATCAATTTTTCATGGTGAGAAAAAAAAAGTAAAATTATTTCCATACCTACCTACCCTAGGTCTAAAGAGGTGGGTTGGTCAATGCCAAACTCAGTATATTTTAAGGTTGGCCTTATTTATGTACAAATTGACCGACATTGATGACAACAATGGTTGCTTATGAGTACTACCTGATCGAATTTGAGGGAGTTTCACGAGGCTATTATGGCATCACCGACAGCCAACCTCGATCAATAATGAAGTAATTCCAATGCTCAAATTGTGTTTGAACAATCCAAAACATATGTCAGCAGGGTTCGAACTATCACTAGACAGAAAATTATTATTTTAATTCTCAAAAAAGTGTGTTTGAACTATCTGCCTATTCGGGCTGATCAGAGGTTTACAGTAACAACAAATTTCTACGAATCATGAAATCTAATGTCCCAAATATTTTCTTGTAGCTTGCATGGGTGGGAGTTTATTCAATATCAATTCCCTTGACCCACTTTCAAATTCACAGGGGTCAAATGTGTATAAAACTTTTACATGAATATGAGCTTGAGTCCTCATATTTGCCAGGTAGCTTGCTGTAATAGAATACTATTTAGCAGAATATGTTACTAAAACCTGGAAGAACTTTTTAAGATCAAGAGCCAGAGGTTCAACTACAGATAAAACTTAGATTCATGGTAAATGGTATTACCTTTGTTCAAACAAATGAACTTAACCCTTATTCAAGGTCATATGGGTGAATTGTGTTAAAATCTACAGAACCTTGAGCTTAGAGTCATGATTATTGATATTAAGTTTTGAGTTTGCCAGATGGAGATTTGTCAAGTGTGTAAAATTGAATTTAATAATCTTGACCCAATTCCAAGGTAACAAAGGTCAAATGTGTAAAAACAAGAATAAAAAAGATGAGTGATTCTTCAATCACACTTTTTTTTTTTTTTCTTTTTTGACCTATGCCCTCATGTTAGCCTACTCTTAAAGTTTTAGATCTTATTTCAATTTAAGATCCATATAACTCTTGACTCTAGGTTTTATATATTAAAAGGTAAAATCTGACTCGTATACACAGTCTACACACACAATTTATTTGTTCAAACTTCTCTGTATCAATCACAATAACCAGACATTTAAGTAGGCACCTGACTGGTCCTATAATTTTGGGTCAAATTAGTCAGTTTGTTTACTGTAATAGCATTTTAGCTTCTTTTATACACGATTCTTTTCTATAGATCATTATGTACTTGGCCGCTAGTTGAATTATTGGTACGTATACCGGACCATTTGACCATGTTGTCAGTAACATGCATATATATTAATGATTTTAAATATTTTGTGTTCACAGCTCTTTAATTCAAATGATGATGGTGAAGATAATAAAAAACATTGAGAGATGTTTTAATATTTCAATCTCTTTTATTTTTTCAGCAAAGTTTCCCAGTGCTCCAGTCATACCTTCAGCACGCGTCAAGAGTCAAACCAGGGAAAGGTAATAAAACTAGGAAAAATCCTTGAAGCTTGAAGCAGTGGAAAATTTTCAGCAGTTTTCATTCAATATCTGAAATCAGAGTTGCCCTTGTTTGTAAAACTAACAAAATAATAAAATAAGGAGGGGCCAATATAATTTCTTAGAGCCCAGGGCCTTGTAGCCCCCTCTAGGATTATCCCTGATTACACATCTACATTTAAATGAATCCACCAACGCTATTTCTATCTTGTACTGCATTAATTAAGAAATAATACATTTGTTTATAGAAAATGTATATTAAAGTCTTATCTAAAATTTAATGCTATGTATTACAAACTGCTCATGTTTTTCTTACAGTTTCTCCCTTAAGCTTGTTTTCTGTAAAATTGTTTTTCTCTACATAGAGTTTCTGAAAATAAGACCGTTTCGTGTTGTAGGAAAGAAATCTAACACTAGACCATATGCAGAGATCTATGTCTGCTTCTTCTGTGAGAAGGAGTTCCTGGACCGCAGTGAGATGCGACAACACCAAGAGAAGTGTGTGGAGCGACCGCCCACCCTTCAGGTTGTTGGTACACCTCCACGTCAGATGCTGTCTCCACCGGGCCCTCCACACATCGGCCCCTCCCCAAAATTAATCTTCTCAGAAAAAAATATTCGGCCATCAAAAGATTTGTTTATCAGACTGGTCAACTTAGTTCCTCAGAAAAAAGCAGAGAAGATTCGTGCAAAACACAGATACAGTCAGGAAATAGATTGTGAGAAAATTGACCTAGATGAACCAATGTCTCCAACTACACCACGCACTCCTAAGTCTCTCATGTCCCAGCTGAGTCGTGATGACAGTGCAGCTACATCAAAGAAGCGTTTGAGCTACTCTGAGCCTGTGGACAATAGTGATCGCGAGAGTGTGGCGAGTGGGAGTTGTGAGGAGGGCGAGGGTGGGACAGTTCAGAAGGGGAAGTCCCTCCTATCCATTGATCTGTCCTCCTTACTGGGCCAGAGGATACAGAAACATATACACACAGAAAGTGGACTACTGGTTATACCAAATGCAGAGCAGTTCTGTAAAACACCTGTCAAAAATGATACCCTCGGTAAACTGAGGCACAGAGTTGTGACATTCCCAGTGACATACAAAGCAAGGAAGAAATATGTGGGTAATTTTACACATGAGTACACATTCAATAGTCGGCAGAAGAGAGACCGTTATAGGAGAGTAAAAACTGGACTAAACAAATGGAGTCAACAGCTCCTGAAGAGTCTGCCGCAGTGTAAGGTGTCCTTGAAACGTCTTAACAACAAAGATCTACGGCATTGGATGTCGCGGTACATGTACAACAAGCTGAAAGGCATCAAGTCTGCAAAGGTGGAAGAGGAGGCCGTGTTTCCCAAGGAACCCCTTCTCATGTCAAAGGAAATAGACAACCTACTTGGACTCAAGAGACGTTCCGGAAGTCACAGCAATCCACCACTGTCTCTAGCAAATGTTGTGTCTGAACAAGTAAACGCTGAGGTTTCAAAGCAGAAACTCACATTGTACAGGTGTCTACTGTCTGATATTTCTTCTTACAGTACTTTGTATGGTAACAAGGCCTTAGGTGCTAAATCTGCAATTGTGAAAGGTAACAAAAATGTTCCAACATGTGAGAAGGGCAGACAATGCAACCTTAAATCTCAACAGACCAATAAGGACTTTGTTTTACCAGAGAATCCCTCACCTTTCAACAGTGTACTAGAACTTCCTGTTTTAACCAAGTCAAGATCAGATGATGACGTCTCTATCATCTCCATGTCATCTGATGAGGAATCACTGAAGTCTGGGTGTTGTATGGAATGCCGAAGGAGAAAGTATTTACCACCAATTCCTGACACAGTGTTTCGCTCTCCCTCTATATCCCCAATGTCGTCACCCATCACAGACAGTAAGGCTAGACTTGTTAAGAGTGCAACACTTCCTGTCAATATGCCACTACAAATAAATCCCTACGCAACCTCAACCATGCTGAGATCACCAGATATCTCACCTTGCAGCTGTCTCTCTTCTCCTGGCTCAGAGTACGACCACAGAATTTACCCCTCTCCAACCTCCTCAACCAAGAGTGGTGGTGTGTTGTCTTTGGGTTCAAACAAACTCAATGTGAAGGGATTTCCCTCCCCAGTTAAACATCCATCACTTGGACCTCAGTCAGAAATTCGTCGTACACGGTCCACCTCAGCATTTACAGACAATGTGTGTAAACTAGAAAGCCTGCTCACTGCTAGTAAAACTGAGGAAGCAGGATCAGTCATGGCTCTACGTAACAGTAAGTCATCCTCTCCTGCACACGACATAGTTCTGCCTCCATCCCCCTCCTCCTGCCCATCTCCAGGCAGCTCTAAAGACAGTTCTGGGTACAGCTTAGTCTCACCTGCCAGAGATATGCCACCAAGTGTTGAAAGCTTGTCTGCTCAGCGACGTATTCTCAGGGCCTCTCGTTCGGAGTCACCTGGTATCTCTATCCATACACAAAGTGAATCCCCAAAGAAAACACTAGGTCTGCCAACACTAAGGGTTCTCCTAAAGAGCTCTGGCATGAACCCTAAAAAGGATTTAATTCTTAGTCTCTCTGACTTGAGTCAGTGTGCAACCAGCCCTTCTAAGTCTGTGGAACCCACACGACGGTCCAAGAGAATTCTGTCAACAGGGTCTCCAGGGGGCAGTCCAGCCAAGCTTCGCAAGCTGGACACAAGATAGTGACTTCTGGTCAACACAGTCCATGACAACCATCTGGTCATTCACACTGATCTCTTTAGTGCCTGTGACAGACCACCATGTTTTATCTTGAGTATATATGACCAGACTACCAGGCCTGTCATCATTATAAGGACTTGTATCACATAGTAGTATCATAACATTCAAAACATTACCATCATATATATATATAATTACTCGTGGCTTGGTATGTTTGTTGGTAAATCTGTTGCCAATGGAAGAAAGATAGAGCTGATATTTTCACTAAGTTTAGTAAAGAATCAACTGGTAACTGAAATATTATTCATTGAATTTGTGTCCATGGTGTATGATGATAAGTCTGTAAGTGCTGGTTGGTTTTCATCAGTTATATATGATCATGTCGGGTGAGATCACCCAGATTTTCCAGATCTGTATGTTTTATGTTTTAATGCATTGTCAGAGAGTTTCTGGGGGGAACTTTTTTTAGGAGTTTTTAAATATATTTTATGTTCTCAATTTTCAAAGTTATTTTCTTAAAGCTGCTGGAGTTTGACACAAATATGTATAGCAGTATTTTGTTTAAGCGTTTGTTCGATATCTGATATGTGATATTTCCCTATGCATGACTGAAAAAGATGAATTGTACAGCTTCATTGTATAAGTAGAAAATGAGGACAGGAGCTCTCCTTCAGACAGTATTGCTTTTTAATCAACAGAATATTTTAATGTTAAAACAGTCGCCCAACTTCCTACAGTATTTTATCTTACTGGCCCATCTTGTTGATAAACTATTTATTAAAATAGGGGATTAGTAAGTTTAAAGCTTTATTCTAAAAGTAGAAAAAAAATAGAAACAGTGAAAAACAATGCTAATGTATCCCTTAGTATAAGAATGTTCATTGTGGTCATATTTCTGTTTTCATTTGCCACATAAGGTCATTAATTACATATGTCATCATCCATCTTTAAAATCAATCGTGTTCCTAAAATTAAAATGGTGCATGTTTCTTAAAGTGTACACATATGTACATTGTCCCTGTGAAGTGACTTCAGTTAACATCATTCCCACACTTCAGCTGTACTGAGATGTTAGCGACCATATAATGGTAGCTGGAGATTGGTTGACAGACATTTTGTGATGGATTGGCCACAGTGTGTATAACTTCACAAATTAAAGGTTGTTGTGTAAATAGTGTATAAAAGATGTTTACATTTTAGTGCTACTCTTGGTGCTTTGTCCACAGGATATCATAAATGTGTGCGAGATAGGCATATGTAACTATAGGTAAGATGTTGGCGGTGTGTTGAATTACAAAACTTAGAAAATTGTTTTATTAATTGAGAGGGTGATCGGTAGGATATGAAGAACTTATGATGGTAGTGACTAGTTACTGTATTTATCCTGAAGTAAGACCAGGCCAAGGGAAGCCAACACATTACCTTTGTCTGATAGTATATTACAGGAGAATGGAAAACTTTTGTATATTGGTGGGCTAATCACCAAGCATTGGCTTATTGCCGGATAAATATGGTAACGCTTCAGTTAATGGTGATAATTAAAAATTCCGAGTAGAGCATACATTGTAGATGTAGTAGTCTATCACCATCCTTCTTTTACTCCTACATCTGTCTCTCCTTATCAGCTTTGGATCACACCATTATGTGAGATGTGTTGAGATATACCGGTGTGTATCGGGTAGTATTGTCCCAGTTATCTGTTTAGTTTTAAATAATACCCAGTTATCTGTTTTGTTTTAAACACATCATTTCCTCTGCATAACAGTTTCGTTCATATCCGGATTTTTTTTGTCCAAGCTATATAGCTAGCTCTACGATAGAAAAGTTACAGTTTTATAAACGATGCATTTTTTTTTTTTTTTTTTTCATTTAAAAAGACTTTTAAAGAAATTATAAAATAATACAAAGATTCAGTATGTAGTTTGATGGAATAGGACACAGATCATATTATGATTGACTAGATATTTTATTTTACAGGTAGTTATATTAACAGATCAAATTGACTCGTCTTGCCAGAATTGTATGTTCATGTTCTGTGATATATAGCTCAAATTACTCAATTTTTTTTTTTTTTTTTTTAGAAGCTGACCTCGTTTCTTAATTGTCACAAATATCTTCTGTTCAATTATTATTAACATGGATGATGGAAGCAAAGACTTCATTATTTGCTTTGAAACTTCAGTAAACTTCCCTGTTGATGCCCTGGAAAATAATAACTTAAATAGCCGAAAGTAAATTTTACATATCTCTTTAAGTCCAAAAAATGAGAGAGTTGCCAAACTGTTTTCTGTCCCTATACACTGTTGTTATTTCTATGGGCTGGCTTGGTACTGTTGAACAAGCTTGATTCTTCCATTATGTTACAGCCTGATTGTTGATTGTTGCTGGCTGCTCTTTTACATTATTGTATAACCTAGATTAGCTATAAAACAAAATCAATCTGTGATGATAAATGCATACATGTAGATTTGGACTTAAATCAGAACAATAGCCTATTTTAATAATATTTTTTGAAGTGTTTTGCTAGTTGTTAGATAAATTAATGATAGGCTAATGCTTTTTTTGTGTTTTGGTTTTTTGCAAGTACATTGTAATACATTTTATATTTTAATTTCTTGATAAAGATAAATTAGTAATACTGAACTGAATAAGACTGAACTTATCAGATAACCAGACCTTGTGATTGTGAAACTGGTTCATGTACCGAGTGGGTACGAAGTCTGTCAACAAGTTGAAATATAGAAATTGGTTAATAAGCATAATATGATTTTGTGCCAAAAGATGTTTCCAAGTTCATATCCATGCTGCAAGATACTTCCTTTATA
>JAULCA010152285.1:1184-15059 GCA_032360845.1 Crassadoma gigantea | reverse complement strand
TTAAGGACGGCCTCCCCTGCGTGCAAGATGCATGCGTGTAGTGAATGCGTGTGTGTTTTGGGAGGCTGCGATATGTTGTTGTACTGTCTCCGTGTGATAGCGCGGAACTGATGCCGACTTTATAGTGCTACCTCACTGAAACATACTGCCGAAGAGAGCCAGCAGAACATTCCACCCGGTCACATTCATTACCATCATATTCAAAATATAAAAAAAAATATGGATATGTTTTTTTCCCACCGGGGATCGAACCAACGACCCCCAGCTTCCCAGTCCGCCGCTCTTCCGATTGAGCTAAATGTGCTTATCTGCTCCTGGGTGAAGCTAGGTGATCGTGCTCATATATATATATACTCTTGTTGTATAGTTGTGACTTAATTTCCTTTGTTGACATGAAGATATTTCTATCCAGAGCTTCATTAAGTAACGGGAAAATGAATCATATAACATAAAGTGATGTCATCGAGTCAAATTGTACACGATATTTAGAAATCATGCTACAACTGCAACAGGAACGAACTTATTAACGTCATCAATGTATATGCAATGTAAGATTAACTGTCTTAATACTTAAATTAGTGGTTAATGATTAATGTCGTGACTTATCAATCAAATAATAATCACAATATATATGTAATGATAGCACGCATGTATATACATCTAGAATATATGTAATGATAGCACGCATGTATATACATCTAGAATTATTTATAATGAACAAACACTCTGTCAGTTTAATCAAATATAAATCCTGAATGTTTTCTTCCATTGTATTATTGAGTGTGCTAGAAGTCAGCCACGCTAAGCTTTAAAGGTAGACACTTACCTCTCGATCTGATCTGTGCATACGTCGAGTTTTCGTTAGAGTGAGCGTTCAGGTATACAACTAAACCTACATATACATGTACGTCAACATACGTATTACCCTACCTTCCATAATCTCCTTTAGATTTTATGCAAGTGATATATAATCAGGTTTTGCATTTAACATGTTGAAAGTAAATAACCTACATATGACACCTTTACAGCTTAAGTACTTTTAAGTTGTTCATTTAATAGTCATGTTATGAGGTGATAATCTAGTCGGACACGAATAAATTCGTCATAAATAGTTCCACCATCTTTTCACACGTGCCCAACAATTACCTCGCTACATGTATCTGGTCCAAATAGAAGATTATCCTTGTATTAATAGTATTGTTTTCTTTTGAATGGGTCATAAATTGGTTATACATCAATCATATCAGCGTATGCAAATATCATTTATAAACATTAACACATACGGATAAATAAACGTATCAGTCTAAAATATGAATGTTTCGGCTAACTCCGAACACGTGTACTGTTGATATCGTCACACAACTGTGTCTCTTTGGAGACAAATGATCACACCCCCGCGAACATGTACAGGTCATAGGTCATTGATGTTGTAACCTTTTGAGGTAAAATAAACTTGTCACTGTCTATATGGTGAGGTTATTTTATATACATGAGCGTTTTTCCAGAAATGATGGTTAATTATCTTGTTTATCTAACTCGAATAAATCACCGGGCCAATTGTAAAGCAATTTTGACGATTGATTGAAACTGTAAAAGTGTATGATAGGAAAAAAATTCACAACCATAGAATAGTGTTGGTATTATAAGTCTGACTCAATTTTTTTCGGTGTTTTTTTTTTACATTATTATCAGAATAAAAACTCGGTAATGCTTGATAGGTTACATTTTGAATATGAACTTACTCGAGTCAAATACACACGATATACAACAGCCAGGCATATATATAAAAAACAACATTTCTTTCACATGCGTCAGACCTTTACATGTAGGTTAATTAACGATAAGACGATATGAAAATTGCAACATCACTTTGCATCCGCTTTTTACTTTCTTTTATTCAATCATCGAGCTAGAAACATTGTAGTCAACAATGGATTAAAGGAAAACAGTCTTTGTCCTTACAGGTGTGTGGCCTGATATGGTGGTTTTGTGGTCCCAAATGGAGTTATGCTGGCGACGCCGAGACAGACTGTTGGAAAGGATACCGATTTGTTTGTTGTGAATTATATATTTAAATATATATATATATAGGGATGGTGAAAGTCACGGGTTCGGTGGAGAATGATGAATTGATTATAATACATACAAGAGAATGTCGTTCTTTACTTGTGCAATCATCCAATTAATTATCGTCAATCTCCTTCAGGATGAAACAATCTCTATTTGGTTAACCCTTCCTCCCTATGTTACGTTAGTATACTCTACCATGCATTGTTATGGACGAGTCCAATATAGTCTACAGTGGTGAAAAGGTTAATTAAATGCTCTGCTATTACAGGAGAGTCTAGATTCGTTTCTCGGTTTAGTCACTTAAGAAGCCATATCGTTGTTCGTGTTTATAAGCATTAAGAAGGTAAAGAAGACAATATGCCCCTGGATTTAAATAATAGAAACGAAAGCAAATACGAAATTAAACCAGTCCAGAACCAGCGGAATCGTAAATAAATATTATTTTTAGAACCTTATATATTCAGAACATATACGAACCTTATAAAAACGAAATGTCCCCCGGTAGCGATAACTGCTTATGACTCTTTTGACATCTTAATATCGTTTGCTTAAATAAAAAAAATAAAAAAATACGATGACCAATCGTTTGTCTCGGGGCCTTCGATGAAGTCTCTATAAAGGGTAAGATGGTGTAACAGTAAGTCGCGGATAGGATAAAATTAGTAAAGTCGTTGTTACGGTTAAGTTAATTTGAAGTTTAAGTTAAGGCTAGTTAGTATTAAGGTGAGTAGTTTGCATAAGTTGGGGATTAATTCAATTATAATTGCGATTGAGTTAATTTTGATTAAGATGATTTGAAGTTAACGAGTCATGAATATGGAGTTTAAAGTAAAGTTAAGCTAAAATTTAAGGTAAAATTGGTTCAAAATTATGTTAGTTGAATATAATTTAGCACGTATTAGTTGAGGTTAAATGTAAGCCCAATTGATATTAAGGTTAAGTTTGGTGGGAGTTAAGATTAAACAAGGTCAATGTAAGGTTGAATGTGGTAAGGGTTAATTTAAGTTGAATCTTAGGGTAAATTTAGAGAAGTTGAGGGTTAACGCAACTCGATGGTGAATTTGTAAATCGAAGAAGAAGGTTGAGGTTAGCTGAGGTTAACTAGTTGATTTTGAGGTTAAGTTTATATTTGGTTTTTGGTAAGGTTTGGCATAGTCGAGGTACCGTTTGGTCGAATAGCAATGCCTCACTTTTGGCCATAAGTTGAACGTTCGCCCCTGTAAGGAAGGCTTTGGGTTCTGTCCCTTGGCCGAGACATACAAGAGTCTGTAAAAAATGGTAGTTTCTACTCCTCCTCAACGTTCAGCAGTTTAGGAGTGGGACGAATATTTCGCCCGTTGTCATAATAATAATAATTGGTTTGATTTGGTTATTTTCGTGAATGTCTCTTTGTATGGTATTGATGGCTCTAAATGGATACAAAAAAAAATAAAACAAAACAAAGCAAAGCTGACGCCAAGAATTGACTTGATGAACTGCTTTTATTCGAGCATTTGTCAATAGTCACAGCTCGTATCTACATCCTCCAAACTGTTTGACTCCAAGGTCGTAGATTGCATATGTTCAGAATTGTTTCTAGTTTTTCATAATGGAATTTCTGTGAAATGAAATGATACAAATTGTACATTAGACTAAAACAATTGGTAAAATTTAAATTGATTATAAAAATGTTATTTGAAATATTTTTCTCTGTAATCTAAATCCATTGCTTTAATTGCCTTAGCTGATTTCCTTGGGTTGACATGGCAGACCACACCTAGGTGGACAGCTTCTACTGTTACAGACAGAATGATGTCGGACCATGGAAGGGTGGTGTATCCTATGGTGTCCTGTTGTCATTAAAGACTGGTAGGACAACACACATTCCTGGTTGCATGTCACACACAGCCCCCTCACTGTGGTCTGGTATTATGTTAAGCGGTCTGCAAGCCACCTGTCAAATAATCAATCAGGGCTACGTTATCTGCACAAGTAGGTGATGCACACGCTGAGACCGATATGCGCGCCAAATCCGGAATTCGACACCCAATCCAGCAAATCATTATTATACAGTATAGAGTTCTGTGTTGAGAATTTCTTCTATAACTCCCCATTGTACAGAGATAGAATTTGATAGTTATATTGTCTTTTTGAGTATCTTGAGGTTAGAAATAAATCTACTCCAGCTAGGAAACCCCCGGTCCGTCATGTTATATTAAAATACCATGAAACACAGTCAGATATTGACCATGAAGAAGATTCACCAGTCACTTAAGCTAGTGATGATTATGAAAAGGAAATAAATGTACTAAAAGAACAGGTTCAGATGCAGAGATTTAAGATTGACGAACTGGAGAGACAGAATTCTGAGAAATCATTTGGCAGTGAAGCCATAAAACACTCAGATTACCAGGTCAAGGTATACACAGGTAGATAAAATTTAATAGAACTTAATGTATATGTGTATTCATCATGATAATTATTATTACAAGGTGCCTTTGTGGTCAGATCGTCTAATTAGTCAAGATGTACTCAGGTCAGTTTCTACAGTAATTAAAAGAAGAGGCCCAGAGGGCCTGTATTGCTCACCTGGTTCAATTTGACCCAGTCAAAATAATGTTCATGTTAAAGTCGTAAATAACTTTATCTCTTGATGGCCAGCAATGCTATACACGGTTGTGGGGATGCCTTGACCCCAAGGGCAAACATTTCATAAATTGAAAAGAGAGCTAGTTGATGATTATAAATTAATTAAATGTGCTATAACTTTCTCTTCCTTGTACGGATAGAGACTTTTAATGATTTCCTTATTTTTTATTTATTTTGCCCTGCTCCTCGGGCTTCTTGGGGACCACATCCATCATTCATACAAAATAGGTTCCCCTTCACCCAAGGATGTTTCAGATGTTTCCAAATATGGAGCAAATCCTTTCATTTTTTCTTCAGTAGAAGGTATTTAAAGAATTGCTATGTTTTTTTCTATTTGGCCCCGCCCTTCAGAGTCTTTGGACCAGGTGAGCTAAAAAACGGAAAGTAACAGGTCACATGGTCATTTTTTGTTCTTAATACATAAATTGCGTGAGTTTTTTTAAAAAGGGCATGAAACCATTTTTTTTAACACCTGGGCCGTTTCATCGTTTAAACGATCAAACTGGTTGGACCAAAGTTGTTCGTTTTTATTAAATAAGGTCGGACCTAGTAACAAGCGAGCCTTGCAAGGCTTGCATAAACACTTGCAAGTCTGCTAGGATTAACACCCAAAATTGTTACAAACCAGTTGTTCCACTATTGATGTTAAAAGATTAAGATTAACCAAACAGACGACTTCTATTTCAGGTTTTATCTTTTATTGGGTAGACATTTCCTTTCTTTCATTTTGAAAATGCAAGTTAAGGACCAAATGCTATGGAAAACAATCTGGTACCCGAGGTACCCGAAATTCCTCAATGACTTGCTATAGGTTTCGTGTATAAACTGCAAAAAACAATTAACTTCTCTGTTCTGCTAACACGATATTTTATTATGACATCAGAAATAAAAACACTTTCATTCACACAAAATGCATGCATAATAAAAGAAAAAAATAGCACTTCCTGTTAAGGTGATTAAAAATGGATAACTAATAAATAAGTTAACACAATTTGGTCAAAATCTTGAGAACAAAAATATTGATATCTGACTATTTCCTACGAAACCATCGCCCAGTGAAACACTGCCCTTCACTATTAAAATCCACATTTACCTAGTGTAAATTTTGCTCTTCACAAGTAATGTAATTACTACATGTATGTACTTTATAGGGTAAACACTATGTGCTAACATTCGCAGTCGGGATAAATATGCCCTTATTGTAGAGGGCAAAAAAGGCCAAAATTACACCCATCAAAATATTCCCAGTATATAGTTATCTCTGTTGTGTCATATTTATGATTCGTTACAAAAGTGAAATTGGTAGGAATCCTGCAAGAACCTGGTATTGGTCCCTCTATATAACAACAATGGACAAAACATTCTTTCCATCTTTCCTTTATCTTTTACTTTTTTACCTAGGACTACAGGTACATTAAGCCAGAAACTTCAGAAATGTACCAACCGGGAAGAGGTTTGAAATTGTATTTTCCCCGTCTTATTTAACTTTAATTTTCCTTGACATGATTTAGAAAATATTCAGATGAGATTCATGGATGTCCAGATAGAAATTGCAATATACCAAGGGAGGCTAATCAAGTTTTCCAAACGATTTACATGTATGTGTGTAGCCCAAGTTTCCTCTGTCCCTGACACCAGACTTAGATATTTTAACAGATACCCACACCAGACATCTATCTGTCAAAATATCTAAGTCTGGTGAAACTCGGGCTAGTATGTGAGTTATAGAGATCAAATACGAAGTTACAAACTAATAGCATGAAATGAATAAAATATTGTTGATAAATATCAAACGATGAATTGTATCATATACACCATTAAATGATTTTAAATTCAAAGAAAAAAATCCTAAGTGAAGATGTCTGCACGCTTATTCGATTGATGTTTGTATTGTTTGGCTTAAAGCTGAATTCAGCCAATATTAAAAATTTACTTTATCGTTACGACTAAATGAAATATTATCATAAATAATGATATCACAAACAAAATGATTTATCTTAGATTATCATACATAACCAAATCAATTCAATGAGTTTGATCTACTTAGTCTATTACTTTGGTGAGTGTTATATGCTCACAAGTCTTTGTTATAATTGGTAAAACAAGTAAATTGTAAAATCTGTATATCATATGTCTTTAACTTTAACACCATTACCTGATGGAAAAAGTATTTAAAAATTGACCCCTGGGTTCAACTCCAAAGCAAGAAAGATCTGACCAATCGCAAATAAAAAAAAATGCGACAAAAATGTATATATACCAGCACTACAGATAAAAACTATATATATAAAACCAACTAATGATACATGGAATTCTGTGTTAGTTGTAAACATATTACAATTTATTATAATATTTATATATAAGAGGTACACTGTTCCAGTAGGGGTTACCATAGCCAGTCTGTGCTACAAGCAGCGATGTACAATGTATATAACATGACACTCTGTGTGAAGGCAGCTATAATCAGTGTAGTCTAGGAGTGTGAAGAGGACCAGTAAGTGTTCTCACAGTTCAATTGAACTTTCAAAGCATCTTAAATGTTCTTACATTTCAAAAGAGTCGTCAAGGCATCATAAGTGCTTTGACACCTGTAGTCTGGATGCATTGTCAAAGAAGCAGAAGACTTACTGCAGTTCAAATATGGCCTTTTTTAAGAACAATTATATATATTACAGTTATATTTCACTTATTTCCTGAGATAAACACAAGAAATTTTCAACAAGTTAAAACATCAAAGATGAGAAATTCATTTATTATACAGTGATACCCCTTAAGTAGAACTTTTTATCATATTTAACTCTAGTACAATATTTGCTCTTTAAATTTGACAGCAGTAAATACTTTTTCGATTCATATTTTCACAAGGTGTTCCTATAAATGTTCAATGAACAAACTTCCTGGGAAATTCTGTAATTTTTTAGAACTATATTCAACCTATGGTCACAGTAACACTCCAATAACCCACACTGCAAAGGAACCAATCACTACAGAGGTCAGAGGTTATATGAACAATTCCACACACATTCCAGAAAAAATAATGGACTGTGGGAATAAAAAATAATATCGAACAAATTCATTTGTTTTATGAATCAATGACAGATTGTTTTCAAATAATGAATGAAAATAATTGTCACTAATCAAAATCACATCCAACAATGGTGTGACAAATTTTGTTGTTGTTTTTTTTTGGTTTTTTTAGTGCAGAAGATGTTAATTGCACTTAGCAGTAAGATTTAAGTCATAATCAACAGAAAAGGTGCTGTATGCTCATATTTCAATGTAACTGGGAGGTGAGTAGAGTGCTTTCACACCGGGGATCGAACCCGCGATCCCTGACTTCCTAGTCAATGCTCTACCAGATCGGTGTGTGCTGTATGCCTGTCAGAAGATTGTGTCGTGTTGGTTATGTCATACACAAATATGGTTGAAGTTAAGTTTTTGTTTTTTAAATCAGTTTAATCCACTCGTATCCAAAATATATCGACCATCATCAGTTAAGAATGTTGTCATCTTAAATAGGGTGAAATGTACCATTTCCTATTTATTTTTTAAAGAAACTATTGTACACTTATTGTTGTTGGGGGAATTCATTGTCAAAAATTGAATTCTTAGATACATCAGTTTTGCAATTTGCACATTCATGGCAACATATTTAACTGAAAGTTTGTCATTATTCTAGAGTATATACCAGATTATTATATTTACTAAAAGTGTGATTATATTTCATTTTGTATGTAATAACTATCTCTTGAAATTTGCATTTTTGGGATTGCATATTTAATTGATAGTTACATGTTATTGCAAAGAGTATATATATTTTCTTTGAAAGTGATTACAATCTTTTTTCTTTTGCATTAAATAACTTAATATATGATTGTGTGTTCCGCATGCATGTATATGATGAACTAGAGAAAATGCACCTTATCTTTTGATTACAAAATAATCTTACTATATAATTATGAATAATGCGACGATACAAAGCCAATGTCACAAGCATCAAGAAATAAGTTTTTGTACATTCTTGCTTCTATCTTTTTAAATATTAACAGAGTTTTTTTTGTGGGGGAGAGGTTAGGGACAATTAATATTTAGGGATATTCCAGACATTTTGTTTGATTCTCGGCAAATAATGCCAATGAAAAATGAAATAATTTTCTAATCAAGTAAAGAATATAATAAAGGACAAAATCGATTCAGAATGAGGAAAATACAAATGGATTCAGCCTAGAATATCCAGGTTTAGATAAG
The DNA here is from genome assembly GCA_032360845.1 of Crassadoma gigantea. NCBI lineage: Eukaryota > Metazoa > Mollusca > Bivalvia > Pectinida > Pectinidae > Crassadoma > Crassadoma gigantea. Next base: position 6,113 of record JAULCA010152285.1, on the reverse strand, counting down.
TACCCTAAAAATTGAGCTATCTGCATAATCACAGGAATTCAATCCTGGCTGGATCAGCTAAATAACTCTTTTTTTTTTTAAATATTGTTTTGATGCTCGTTAGCAGCTCTGTAAAGCACATCTTTTAATTTGGTTTCTTACTGCATAGCACACAAACTGGCTACTTCTTTCTATTTTGGTTTTTTAAAATTTTGTTTTTTTAAAGAGAAGATCGTACTACTGTTATGGCTCATGGACAACCCAACATCATACAAGAATAGGGCAAATCAACCAAATACAATCATATGTCCATAGATGGCATGAATCTAAATGGTTGCCCAAATACAGCTCAGCCTTAACCTAAAATGGTTGCATTACCAAATATGATATATTTATAAAATGGCTGCATGCCTTGATATGGTATTAGCTCAATTGGTTGTATACATGTTCAAGCATGATTTCATCAATTTTTTGGCTGATATTAACCAAAGAATGGCTGCCATATGGTTGATTCCAGAAAGTTGGGTGTGATAGTATGTGAATGAGAACATAACAGTAGAAGAACCTTCCCCAGAACAGCGTAGACATACTATACAAAGACAACAATAAATATACAAAATACAGAAATAATGTTCAGGGACTAAAAGATGGGACAAACATACTGAAATACGCTTCATATAATGAACAGTGAACCTCGCTAAATTTTGTAAACTGTCAATACAAAGTAAAAAAAACATCATTTTTAAGATGAATACCTTATTATACCTAAAATAAAAGAATTAAATACAAAGGAAAAATACAAGAAGCACAAAAGTTTGCTTTTTTAAATTGACAAAAAAGTTGTTTCTATGGAGATTGAACACTGCAAGGGAGGTAAATATACACTGTTTTTGGAAAATAAATTTGACATAATTTTGTGAAAAAATTGTTCAAAACACAGAAAAATGTGACAGCAATAAATTCCCATTGACAAACTTTTTGATCAAATGAAAAATTCCATATGTTTGGGCAGAGGTGGCTGAGTGGTTACGGCATCTGACTGTCTATGATCACTAGCCCTACACAGCTGGGTGGTGGATTTTTGACCTACATGGGGCAGGCACCAGGTACTGGCCTTTGATCTTTCTCCAGGCCCTCCAATTTCCCTCAACCACCCAAACTTGGTATGTCCTTAAATGATCACAGCTGTTAACAGGATGTAAATCGCTAACAAAGCAAAACAAATATACGAATTCCAAATTTGTACAAATCCCTGAACATGTATGATATATTATTTGATCAAATGAAAACAATAAATCTCAAACATATATATGTATATATTCCATATCAAATAATAATAAAAAAGTTTAAAAGCTGATATTCAAGTTCAACTTCCTGTGTATAAGTAATCCATCTTTCCTTAAGATGCTGATCATTAAAACAGATGTATGATAGCTTCCACTACACTTTGTGGTGAACAACAGTGTGTTGAGTCCCTGCTGCTGTCTAGTTGTTGGTCATACAGATTACTTCCTCATCCTTGGAAGTCAGCTTTTGTTTCACAGCAGCCTCTTCGTATTGGTCCTGTGTGTATGTACGAAGACTCTCGGTGTCCTCGATGGTATCCGGAAGTTTTTGCCCAAGAGTTTCCGGAAGGAGGAGCGTGACAAATCCACCAATCAGGGCGATGCAGCCAAACACGACAACAGATATGGATTTATGGGTAACGTCCCCCTATAAATACAAAAAACTTTGTCCTGCAAAATTTACAATATAACATATTCTTTTTAATATTGCAACAACAACTTCTAAATTTCCAAAATAGCATTTTGTAACGGATGGTTTGTAAACACTGCTCTAGAATGAACAACTTTTCTATTAAGGAAAAGTACTGGAAGAAAGAGTACTAATTAAAATAATTGTAATAACTGATGGCAAAAATGTGTACAACAGAATTCTTTATTTTTGTGTGTCTTTTCACTCAGCAAAATGCATCTAAAACATTGCAGTAACTCTTCTCTCTACCCTGCTTGACAGCATGATATAGTTTGACGTATAAGATAACTCTTTTATCAGAGTTCATCAGAAATCTTACCAGCATAAGGACAAGTGGCGCCACCACTCCACCAAATCGTGCCCAGAACGCACAGCTCCCCATCCCGATGTTCCTACAAGTTAAGGTCAAAGGTTATTTATGACCATGCTCCAGGATTATGAATCATTCTTTAACTTAAGTTATTGCTAACCTCATATGGTTGATCATTTATTGAAAAAAGAGAAAAGCTAAAAGCTTGGAAAATCACTATGTGAAACCTTGCTAATCTGACACCCTGCGAGAGCCAAAAAATTGTTTGAATAGGACAGATTGTCAGAATATATACATTTTCTTTGCAAATTTTTGGAGGAAAATGGATTAAAGCTTTATTGACAATATTTATAAGTCTGTTGGAATACTCAAGGGTCAGATGTGTATCATAGCTGCCACAAATTCAGAAAAAAATCTGTAAGACATAAATGCCCTCTATGCCCTGTGTTGAGCTACAATATGAACTCATTGAAGGTAATCTCAACCAAAATAGCTGAAGTGACCTTAACAATGTTTGGGATCCCCAATCATAAACTCTTCTAATGTATTGTCATACCTGACTTTTGTATAACTTTGTTGAAAAATTGTCTGTAGAGCCATGAAACTGAATCGCAACATGATGGGATAGGGCAGTTATGGGTTATTACCGACTGTTTGTTACTTCCAAAGAAATCACCATTATTTTTTTTTTTTTTCTCACTTTTTTACTACAAGTCAAGCGCATCACTCAACAAACTATAACTAAACAAATGACAGTTCTGGGTAATCCTTTTATGATACTTGCCTTATGACAGTGGGGTACAACTCCGAAGTGTACAGGAAAGTGAGACTAAACACACCTCCCATACCAAACTTCCCAAATATTGCAAAGCCGGTCGATAACTGTGACATCTTGGAACCTGGAACACAAGAGATTTTGATACTATAAACTTGCAGTTTATCAGGTTCAACATCATAACGACCCCTGTCCCACTTGAGGCAAAACACTAAATTATTCAATAGTTACCTCCCCTTAATTTCATTTAGTATCCAAATGCAGGCAGAATGGTTGCATCTTGATCTTATCATGAAAATTCCATAAGATATGGGTTTCTTTTCATAATTAATGATTTATTAAATCTTATAATTATCAGGCCAGTTAAAATGTTTCCAAATTGTGGTTGAAGTGTTTGGCAGTGGTTAAGGGATCTTAACCCTTTCACCCCTATGTAACTTTATTAGACTCTACCATCCATTGATCTGGATGAGTTCATTGTGGTCTACAGTGGTGAAAGGGTTAAATGGATACATAGTTATTACACTAAAATATAACTCCATTTCAGGTATGAAAACATGTTTGTAATATAAAGGAGGAGGAAGTACATATTATGTATTCAATATGTATTTTCATTGATGGTGTGGTCTAAAATAATGTAGTAAAAAAGTGATGCGGGGGTCAAAACAGAGTGCCTCCCTCCAACTGCCAACCTTTCCATATACATGTAGTTATTTACCTTCAGTAAGAGAGTAAGATAAAATTTACTGGGCCTTTATGTTAATAATTGCTTTACCTTATTTCAATTATATTTTGTTATTTGAATAGGTAATTTTAGAAACAGCCTGTTCACCAGTTACTTTTCCATCACCTGAAAATGCTTTTCTGGACCTTTGATCTCAGTGATGCAGTAGCTAGTTTATATAGGAGAAATTAAATCAAAGAATATTTTCAACAAGAAAATAGTTTAAAATGATAGCAACATCATAGTAAATTTTCATAGAAATGTCATGAATCCACTATGACCTACTGATACTAATATTAAGGTTAAGGTAATTACCTCGACTCCAGTTTTAATTGTGAAGAGTTCCACTCCAAACTTTTGCTGACTTGGAGTATTCAATGTAGAAGGTGACAAAACCTAAAGGATTTATTTTCTGGCTTAAAATTACTTCCCCTGTCAAGTTTATTATTATATTTGTGGCCCATAAATAGGACAATAATTTGATGCTGTGTCTGTAGAATTTCTGTATGGCAACATCGGAAGAAAAGTGTACGGCTTCATCATGCAAAGTGTCCAAGTTCGACCCCGACAGTTTTCTTATTCGTTCGACCCCTACAGTTTTCTTATTCGTTCGACCCCTACAGTTTTCTTATTTGTTCGACCACTACAGTTTTCTTATTTGTTCGACCACTACAGTTTTCTTATTTGGTTGACCCCTACAGTTTTCTTATTTGTTCGACCCCTACAGTTTTCTTATTTGTTCGACCCCTACAGTTTTCTTATTTTCTGTTTTGTATTTCTATTTTCAAATATCAAAATTTAGAACAACTACGATGCTGTCAAATGCATGGCAACATGTGATTTTTATGAATAGTTTCTTTTGAAAACAACTAACACGAATATTTACAATAGCGACATTTGTAATAATAAGTTCAACTTGCTGGTAGCCTTTACTTTATATACGTGGTTGTACAGGGCCACCCCATCCTTGTTACCCCAGGGGCTACACACACTTTCGCTCTCTGCACCCCTGAAATATGTCGTAGCAAAATTGAAGGCACAGTGTGTGTGCCACCTTGTGTATGAGACAAGAGGACTAGTTTGATCCTATGATGTACATCAAAAGAATCTGTCAGTTTCGTAAAGAGAAAATGACTGGTTTTGAAGTCAAATGTTGCTCCTCTGTACTCCTAAAAGGACAGGTATCAGTCTAGCAATTGGTCAAATTTTTACAAATAAGCTAGCTGTGTGCCATCAGTTTTGCTATGACAAATTCTAGGGGTGCTGAGAGCAAAAGTGAGCATAACCACTAGAGCATCAAGAATGGGGTCACTACTGGATATATGTGAAGAAATAAAACCTACCTTGTTCACTGAAGAACGATATGACTCCAGCGGAAATACAGGC
>JAULCA010152174.1:5756-19341 GCA_032360845.1 Crassadoma gigantea | reverse complement strand
GAGATATACCGGAAGTGACGTTACCTGAAAGTCAATACCGTACTGGTCCCGGCAGTATTCGCGCATGTCCGGATACACATGCAGCATGAACGCCGTCTTCTCAGCCTCTGTATCTGTGAGATAAATGTTAACAATTATATTTCTGTTAACAAATGTAATTATAATGATCGGGTGGCGCAGTGGATAACCCTCGCCTTTCAACAAGACGGCCGGGGTTCGATTCCCCGATCGGACGTGATCGGATGGGTTTTCTCCGGATACACCGGTGTCCTCCAACGTTAGACCCACTAACATCCAAGGAAGCAATATTGATTAATATACATGTAAGTTTAATTTACTTGTTTCTTATTTGTTGTAAAGTCAATACAGTTTATATTAAGATATCATTTATTTTCCCGAACTTTTATCACGCATGCAGTAAGGTATCTTGCCAGATACTGAGCTTAAAACAGACACAAAAATCCATCTCTTAAAACAAACATTTCATATGATAAAATTGCATATCATTTAACGACAAACCTGTAATAAAATGGTATGTTTTATTTATAACAAAGAATATCATGCAAAGCAACAACTATTAAAACTACAATTAAAATCAATGTTATACTAGTTGTTCTAATTAAGTAAAATATCACTGTCCCACTGCACCGTGTTTATTTTGTTTTTGTTTTTGTTCGTATACACAGTGACCTCCCCTTCTTTTCGTTTTAAAGGTACAGGTGTACTACTGTAGCATGGCCTACCTGTGACCAGGTGACTCAGTCGGTTAGAACAATTTAAAGTTCAGGATTCGAATCCTAGTGTAGTCACACTGATAGGAATGCATACTTTCATGTTTCGACAGCGGGACGGGGATCCTTATGTTAACAGCACATAAATGAGGAATTGATTTTAGAACAAAACATTGCCTTAAACGATTAAAAGAACATGCGATTTCATTTTTGAGAAGGGGATGGTTAATATAACCTGGATGATTTCTTCATCTTGACACAAACTTTGAGTCTAGCATGTCTATAAACAGTTAGTAAAACAGAAATTAAGCTCCACTTGACCTAGGTTAGAAATGAATTTTCAAAGCATTCAGCTGGATTTCAGAACAGTTTGACATATCGATATCACATGTCATAAGTCTGGTAAACTCTTTGTTTTATAAAGTCATAAACCTAAGTGTGATATCATTCACCATATTTAACTCTCTATATTTTTATTTTTAGATATTGTACAAATTAAATATATTCAAATTTTATATATTTATATATCCATTGCAACTTTTTATTGGTGTGTGTAAATATGAGTTATCGGAGTTTTTGAAATTTTGTGTGACAATAGCATTTTTAGAGGGCTTGCAGACTAGTTTGCATTTTGAAGTATAAGTGACGTACCATATCCGGCGGAACTGACGTAGACTCTGACTATTTTTGGCGAGGGCCCAGGCATATCCGCCCTGGGAAGGCCACCCATCAGTAGCTTTTCCACCATCGCCCTCTCCTCTTCAGCGAGATGCTCATACCGGAGCGGTGCCTCCAATGTCGCCCTCTTCTGGTGTGTCTGGTCGCTCTCAATGACGTCATCAAGATGACGGTACCGAAATTGACATTCCGCACCTGCAAAAAAGGAATAATTGGCAACCAATTATTGAGATTGCTATGCACATGTTTGTTACAGACTTCCCTGATACAGCTTAAGTCGAAATAATATGCAGACAGTAGCTACATGCCATAATTCAATCATTTAGGTACCAATACCTAAACTGGATAACTTATTTTTGCAAGAATACTTCTTTCATTTTTTATTCATAAAATTCTTGAACAAGTAAAAAAATCAGGCTTTTATGCATCCATAAATAAATCAATTGATAGATTAATTGCGAATTTATCGATCGATCTATCGTCCGTTTTTCTGCTAATTTTTGTTCGTTGATTTATTCACTAGTCCGTTCGTTTTCATTCATTCATTCATTCATTCCATCATTCATCCATCCATCTATCCATCCATCCATCCCATCTATCTACCCATCCATCCATTTATCCATCCATCCATCCATCCATCAATTCATCCATTCATTCATATATAAATTCCTTTATTCTTTCTCAATTTGAATTCTTCAATAGCATCATTCATTCGCTCTCACATTCGTTCAACATTCAATCATTTATTCATTCGTCCATTTATGTGGTGATTTGACACAGTTACACGGGTGGTTGAGCACATGACATCAAGATAAGTACATGATCTATGCGTACTCGAGTATCTTCTCTACCTGGCAGGTTGTAAACACGAGTGAAGTACCATATTATCCCGACCATCAGGGCTGAGGGCCTTGTTGACTTTTACTAGTGATAACACTTCCTCCTTCATTGTCGTCGGTATTGAGCAAAGACAAACATTTGGCTGAGGCGAGGCCACTTGAGATCATACATGAGGTGTTTAGCGCAAAGAGTGAGCCCTGTATTAGACATCGTCATGTATGACCTTTTGATTCATTAGATTTAAACCGTGGAGATATCTACAGAAGAACAATATATAAATTCAGCATTTTTTTAGGGGGGACGGGGATAATAGGGGATACCTTTAATATTTTTTAATTGTTTTTTAGTAACTATTTTAAGTATTATATGTTAATAAAATGAACGAATAGCAACAGCTGCATCACGTTATAAAAATATGAAGAGACCGCTCAATGGTAATGTTTTATAATAAAATGTCTCATGATACTGAAAAATAAAGACAGGGTAAATACATCGCCGAGATGAAAAAGAAAAGTTAGAAAGCCAAATAATACGCCGACAGAACACCGACCTCCGTCAGTGAGACAAAACCCGCACCCAGTAAACCAACCAACCTCAGAAAGCCTATAAGTAGCAAAAGGAACAGCGACTCAATTAAGGGTCTTTCCTATGTCACGTGGATCCCCAGATTATGCTGGGGCTATCATTTAGTTGCCTCATACGATCAGGCGGTGCGATACAACAAGGCTATTCTGTACTCGAAACAATACTGTGTGATACGGATATTGATGTGAAACCTGTTCACATATAAAATAAAATAAAATAAAAACCCGGGTGATCAGGTGGCGAAGTGGATAACGCACTTGTCATTCACCAAGGCGACCGATCGGATGTGAAAAGGTGTGGGGTCACCTGCCCTTTATCAAGACATTAACAAGACAATTTACATATTGCAACATAATTTGTTTTATGTTGTAATATGTAAATTGTCTTGTTCCTGTCTTGATAAAGGGGCAGATCGCCCTGAAAATTTGACAAATGTCTTTGTCTGCACTGTCGTTATTACTTCTTTGCCTATATTAATATATATATAAAGATATGAAAAAACATGAAATAAAAATAAGATGGTAGATGATAAACAAGTGTATCTTTTTTATAATATTTAAGACATGAATCATATTAACATGTATCGGCAGTGCCTAATCATACTATGGTATTACTAAATAACGTTCACATTTGTCCAAAGCACGCTAAAATTTGAATTACATTTATAAATCACAGTATAAACATAGGCATTGTTTGTTTCCACAGTTCGAATTTTATTGATTTTAAATTAACTCGTCAATAATACAGAAGAAACATGTATTATTCTCCTCAAGCCACCATTGGAATTCGGCCGTGACGGATTATATAGGTCGGAAAACGTTTTTAATTTTATGTCGTACCTGACCTGCCGGTAATACATATCGAGACAGCTGTGTGTATTCGTGAATGAGGCCTTTGTATGCGGATGATATTAAACGCTTTGTTGATATTAAGGATTCAGGGAAGCGATATATTTACATTTGTGTCAGAGTTGAGATTTATAGCCCCCGAGGAAGCTCGATTTTTCAACACATCGATTTTTTCTTCTCCATTGTTGATTATGCCTACAGTTCTACAGTACACGCAGTGAGAAAATGTTTATAATGGTAAATAGCTAGTTCATTTCCATTAACACGTTTTGAGAACATATTGTTTTTGGTACGTTTCTTTGTCTTCCTGTTATAGTTATTCTCTCTTTCTTTATAATATATATATATATACATGTATTTATTGATATTTAGCCATCTTATGATGTACATGTATGTTATATTATATTGTAAGGAAAGGGCGATTATAATGTTCATGTTACTTGTGCCAAATCCTTTTGCAGAATTTATGACAATAAAATATGTTTAAACTAAGGAATATCCTCAGTTAGCATCGGTCGTATAATACAGCAATATATTTGTTTAGAAAAAAAACGTCGATAATGTTCTTATGTGCTAACTTAAGCCTATTCAATATATAGTACTGTTTTTGTAACTTTATAAAAACCCGTAAGGCGCTATAAAACAGTGTAATCTACATAATCCCACTTAATCCTTGACAATCGGGTTATCGCTGACAAAACGGATTATCGATTTATAGATCCATATCGACTTTACCAAGCAATCATGCGGCAAATTGGATCTCACAATGGTATCGATTGATTTTATTATTGATTTCTTATCTAGTTCATATTTAATCAACCCTGAAAATGTCAAAAGTTGGATCGCCTTAGAACGCATATTACCTTGTACACCGTATTAAAACACATACACACAAGGTACATGGCTATTTACTACACAAGTAAACTGAATTCAATATCTACGCTAACAAAATATCCCCCTGTACACATTTTAGATGAAGAGGTTTAAACGATTTTAATAACAAAAAAAGTTCGGATATCAGAAGTTTGTTAAGCTCTTTCGCAGGTCATAATTTTAAACATCAAACATATCATTATTTAGTTTATCTTTGATTTTTTTAACAAGTCGACTTGCTGGCACTGATACGCAAGGCGTGTTTCTACATACATGTCTGATACTCTGCTTCCTAATACTGAAGGGTGTACCTACGATCGAGAGTGCAGCATGTGTATAATATGAACATATTTTTATTTTAATCAGAACATTCTGGCATCTATTTGATGATATCCTTGACTGACTTATAGCACAATAATGTTGTACTCATGCCAAAGTTGAAAATAATTGAAGCATTTCTGTATATAACGCATGCTATAACTTCATAGATACTAAAAACTATTTTTGTTATAAAAAAATAAACAAATAAGTTGCTATATTTCTGTAACAGGCGAGGAAAAACGCAACGCCTGACCGGGGTTCGAACCCGGACCCTTCAAATTCTAGACGGGCGCTCTGCCAATTGAACAACCCGGTCGCCGACGATTGACCCGGACTAGTTCCGCTGCTCTTCTAATAAAAAGCAGGCATTTTTCTGAACTGACATGAACTGTTAATAGGACGCTTAACTCCTTTAAACCAAAAATCTATATAATGTTAGACGATAATATTCATTTGTGGCGAAACTGGAGTGGGTAAATTGCCTGCGTCCAAGTTGAGCTTCCGCCTAGAGTTAGGGGGTTCCAGGTTCAAATCCCGGTCTGACCGTGCATTTTCCCTCTCCTATTACACACATCCTTATTTAAGATTCTTTTTTTTTTATTTCACAATCCTTCATTTGGATCATGCAGGTCAGTTTCCATTGGTTTCCTATCGTGAAAAAAGCAGGGTCTCCCTCCCCCTTAAACAGATTTTTTTGCATTAACATCGAATTCATAAATTAATCATTAAGGAGAATGTTAAACCCCTCCCACAAACACTCATAGAGGAAATATGCTCCTGACATTCCGAGCTATACTATAATACGCCCGTGTCTGATGGTCAGATATCGATTAGGACACCCCGGTAAGCTAAACATATAAAACATGTACGTGTACAAATTGATTAATCATATCTTTGTATCTACCTAATATACCTACCGCTGACTTAAAACCCTTATATTGATCATGAGAAGGTAATGTTAGGCACGTATCGACCCCATTAAGGAAAGATAAAAATATATTTATCAGATAATGGGCCGGGTTAGGGTATGAGACATGGGGATCCGATTGTTCCTGTTCAGACATACAGATCGAGGTGGCGATCTATCATTTCTTAATTAGAATTAGTTTTATTATAAATATCATTCGACACACATAAATATATTTAGACAGTCGGTGCAAATTTATGTATACAGATTTACTATATATCACTTCTCTCTGATATAAAAGTGACAGTAAAACAGCTGACCTTCCACAGTTGACTGGGTCTGTAGGCAAATAAACACAAATATTTCAGAACCCCAAGGCCTTTTACAAAATTGGACCTCATGTTTCTGGTGTTCTTTATTTATTTGCCTATGAAACCGAAGCCAGGCAAATGTGGATCATCCGTATCGATATTCAACACACAGTAAGTAAATCAATATGCTAAGTTTTATATATCAAAGTTAAATTACAGTTTGTAACACTGTGGTCGAACAGCACTGTATGGGTTCCGGAAATAGCGATCACCGAAGCGAGAGTTAAATAAATCACATTGTAGGACTCCACAAGTCGAGGTTAATTTGGACTATTTTAATCGCTACCAATGTTGTATAATAAGTCAAAACGGATATAGAAGTAATTTTTGCAACTTCGGAACCCGATATAAGGTCATATATATTGATAATTACTTCTTAATCTTACATAATCGATCGTGAATCACGCGTAAAGTCTGAACCGAGCGCACCAACAAATGTTTCAATTCCTATCGATCAGTAATCGGAGAATCTTGCTTTGATACAACTGGGACCAATCGTTCGTTTAGGATAGACTGGTTTTCGATTTACATGTACATCGGTTCACTTTGCAGAAATGTTGATGTAATACTTTCTTAAATTATAGCTTTTACAACTTTTTAATTTTTCGGACATTTGAATACAATTTCCAAAGTAAAATGATATCATGGTCTGTCCTCATATTTAATTAATAGACCCCATGCACTGATGACAAAATCCACATAACTTGATGACATAGTCGCTTAACTTTGATGACGTCATAATGATTTTGTTGCAAAGCCCCCTTGCTTTGATGACCAAGTCCACTAACTTTAATGATAAAGTCCCCACGCTTTGATGACAAAGTATCCTTATAGTAATGAAATGGCCCCCGTTCTTTTTAAAATTGTCTAGTACCAATGCATTGATGAAAAAGTTCCCACAATTTGATGACGAAGTTTCGTTGCTTTGATGACAAAGCCCACATACTTTGATGACAAACTTCCCATGTTTGTTTGTTCACAAAGTTGGAAACGTCTATAGCTTTCTCTGGCGATTTACCTTAATATTAAGCTTTTTGTGATTGATTCTACTGACGTATAAGGATTTACATGGATATAAATACTACCACCGTAAGCTACGTGGCTTTACAAACATTCTCAAAACTCCGAGGCACTTGGCTTTGAAGGGGGCATTTAAAAATGCCATAAAGTAAAGGGGATTTTTCAAGGACTTAAGCGATAAAATCGTTACTCCATAGGCCTACCACTGTTTATACCATCGACTGTCTATTTGATAAAAAATACACACTAGTTTAAATTAAATATCAGCATGGTTTGAATGACCAAACATTGAAATTAGTATCAAGACAGTTGATACAATAATGGTAGCAAAAAATGTAGATTTCGGATTTAAATCATTTAATTTTAATACATCATACAGTATTTGACGAGTAAAAAATACAAGAATGATATGAGTAAAAGGACTCACGTAAATCCATTCAGAGAAGATATGAAAACGTCTCGAAGGATATAAAAGGAGTTGACGAAATCCTATAACGAAAGTAATTTCAATGTATTCTAGAAATGAATACAAATGTCAATAAAAATGTTTGCGTCGCCCCGGGTATTTTGTTCAATCGCTGAGACGCTTGAAACGGTAAATCAAAACTAGATTTAACGTCCTTATTATTTAATAGCATCACCATTTAATGGTCGTCATGCTCTCAAGAAAGGTCAAACGTAAAGTGGGGATCAGCTGAACAAAGAATGAGGTCAAAGTACATTTGATCAAACGGACATAAATGAACAAATTGAACTTAAGAATCATAAAATAAAACATTAAACAGACTAACACAATACTAAACAACGCTGTAGGCACATTGGTCGTTCAAAAACAGTAAAAAAACATTCCAAACACTTTCGCTTAAACAAAAATCGGGCCGGGTTCAATATTTTTCACAAAGGTTGAACAATTTGAATGGATATTGTTCACGGACATGTGCTGGGTATGGTACGTTCGTTCTCAACCTTCAATTTTAGAAAAATTCTCGAACCAATTTTTAAAAAAGCCTTTCAATTTCTAAATTTTATTTGACATCAAACAGTCTGCGGTTCCTTTGATCTCTTGTTATTGGTATAAATACATATTGAAATAGCAATGTAATGCATATGCATTGAATTGCTGAGGTTTTATACGTAGATTATGGCTTTTATTTACATATACTTGATATGTACATATCTAATTAGGTGCCATTGTGCACATATTACACCAGGTTTGAAATGGATGTCAAAAGCTCAAACACTTTGCAATCGATACCAAACCTAAAAAAAAATTAAAACATGAATATTGCCGGTTATGCAAGTGTTGTTGGTGCGGACACAAGGACATGAGAAAATATTTTGTACAGTTGGTATATTTGGATCTAAACTTGTGTGTTCATAGCGTTGGGCAAGTGGTTAAGGTGTCTGACATTCTACTACCAATAGCCCTCTACCACTGGGTCGCGGGTTCGAGACCTACGTGGGGCAGTTGCCATGTATTGGACACAGGCCGGTGGGTTTCCTCCGGAAACTCCGGTTTTCTCCAAAACCCAAACCTGGCACGCCCCCTTAATGACCATAATTATTAATATGACTTAAAACACAAACGAACCAAACCGAATTCATAGTGATATTAGACGTTAAGGCTTTACATCAACTCTCGGTAAATATGCCGCCACAATGACGGTAAATGAAAGGTTAGAAAGCTCTCGACCTCCGCATCAAATATCACCTTTCTTGCATCAAAAATCACAATTCTAGTGGCGGAAAAATAATTGATTGGGAGGCAACTTGATAATATGATACGATTTATATAGTTATCGATTGTTGGAATCAAAGAGTAGATCGTCTGTCCATTCTGAGCTGTAAACAACTAGAGCATCAGGTCTCTGTTCCACAGTATGAATAATTGAAACATCGTATCTATCCTACATTGTAAACGATTGGAATAGAAAACCTAAATATTCCACTATTTTAACAATATTTTATCATCGTACCATGCTTAGCTTGAAAAAAAATGGCATTCAGCAATTTTTCATCGATTTTGACATCTTATTTTTACATTTCTCCGCGAACATCACCGAAGTATAGCGTTAATAATTTAGGCGTGGTTCCAGGTGATTTTTAACACGTACACTGCGTCTTTGTAGTCAGTAGATAGAAAGAAGTAGCGATCAATAAGGGATCAATACCCGATAATAAAATATAGTTTTTTATGAATAGCACTTGTCAGTTTTGAAATGTCAATCAGAAGTGTTTTAGTTTTGAATAGATACTTGATTTTATGCAATGCTATGCCGTCCTAGTGCAATTGTCTGTAAACAACAGTGCTACCGTAATGGTCGCTTCAGATATGTATGCGTCCTACAATGAAATCAATGGCGAGGGAGAAAGACGTTAAATGAAGCAACCCCCCTCAGCACCCCCGCCCCACCTCTTTTCCTCTTTTCCGTGGTGTTAACCATATTTACAGACACACACCAACACATCCATTATTTACATAAATTATCTGGAAATATCAGATTAGTTTCATGAATTTTGTGAATTGTCATCCCCTTTCTCATCTATCTGGTTAAAAGCTTTCTGGTCGGATCGACGGAAGTGAGATTATACCATACCGACAATACTTTCTTTAAAAAGACTACTCCTCCTAAATCCGTGATCATATTTCAACTAAATTTGGTTTGAAGCATCATTGTTTCTAACACGGCCCTTATATATAAATCCTGGCAAAAAGCAAGTGAGGGTATACTAAGATACATATGTAAATTACAACTTACAACTTCCGTTAGCAGCACAATTTATCGCGTTAGGTATTGGCGTAATCGTTGTAAATTGTTCCATATCGCTAGAAGCCGCTCCACAATATGTCATCTTTAATTCTCAACCATGCACCGCCAAATCAAATTTTGGTATCCAATCATCTCTTTCCTTGTCGTGACCAAATCAAAACAATATATATAAGAGCCAAGTCCACCCTGACGACATTAAACATATCCGTTCTGCAGGCAATCTGTGTCATGAAAACTCTTGATTATGAAGCTCTATACTTGATAACGTAATTGTTCAAAATATCTCCACAAGCGACACGCGAACTCTCGTTTTAACACTTACACCACGATAAGGTGTTTGTATCCGGCACTTTTATCCGGCCAGTTAAATTCATCACGAATACCTGCATACGTGTTCCTTCATTTATGGACTTTCTTCACACTTAGAAGTCAATAGGTTAAACTCATTCACACACGTATGCAAATATTTTTATCAAAACTAAAACAGACTTTTATCGATTAATGGTAGAAAGCACACTACTGATAAAACTACAGGTGCGCAATGCAACATATGTGTGTAAAAAAAAAGGCGGTAAGAACTTTATATTCCGGATAAATAATTATCAAATTTCCGGATAAATATGATTGGCAATATTATCGAAGATTCCTATTCTCATTTGCTCTTCGTCGAACAGCTTTAGATAAAAGTAATTCTAAACGATAAACTTCGCAGCCTTGATATATGAGCAGACGATACCTTTCTATTTCTTTAAAAGCGATCGATTCTGTAGGAAGCGTTAATGCAGGATAATAAACTGACGTCATTTAAAGTCAACAAACGGACAAAAAAAAATTGAATTAAAAAAAACCCACGATTTATCTGATAAGCGATATTTCTTTTCAAAACAGTTTGAGTGTACATGTAATTTGTTTAATTAAGTGTCCAACATGACACGTGTGATATATAAATCAAATGAAAAAAAAACTTTGTTTTGACGACAACCATCCTTGAAGTATTCGTCCTTCATTGGGTTCGATAACTTACTTCTCATTAAAGTACAAATATAATGTATAGAGATTTCCCTTTTCAGCTTTATACTGTACATGACTTCATTAAGTAAACATCAAATTTAAGATCTATTATGACATGTAAATCCTACCATCATTGAACGGCAGCCAGGAAGAAAATCAAATTAAAATGTGGACAATACGTATATGTGTTCGAATGTCAAGTCTAGAAAACCGCAAATGTGTATTCAATGTCCATCAACTTTGTAGTTGTTATCAATAGAATTCTGTAAACTGAACGAGTCCATAGCTGATGGCTTTTAAATGTTATATACAAGTTGATCTGGGTATATTTTGTCACAATAGCACTTATACAGCAGTAACGAATTCCACTGGAGGTCCGTTTACCTAATTGTATCATTCAAATATCCGGAACTTTCGCGTTCCGGACATTCGCTTATTTTGGGTATGGAGTTGGTTCTTACACTATGGTGTCATTTTCCTTACAAACGCAAGGGTTGTAGAATAAAAATTGTCCGAAATATCGTGAGTTCATGCCTATTGTTGATTCTGAAAGTATATTTCTTTTTTGAATGTCATTTGTTTATTCATTCTGGCATACCGTAACTTGTCAGCACGATGGAGATTCATTTTTTAAGTCTGCGTGTGAATTGACGAGTTTACTTTAGTGGTACGGTAACATCTCAAATACATGATTTGTAATATGGATAACTGTATTATATAAAGAAAGAAGAAGAATTTCGACGATAACTGGAGATTAGTGTCTTTTTTATATATATTATGACAACATACAACAATATAGAGGTATATTACAAAGATGACTGATGACAGGATTTTTTTTAATAATTTACGGTAAAAGGTGTAATTTATGATTCTATTTTGAAAATTTCAAACGGAATTTATTAATTTAAGAAACAACTGGATTATCGTTAGATTTTTAATGCAATTTTAACTTAAATTTTTACTACAGTATGGCAACGATATCAGAGATGACGAAATCGAATGGTGGGTTTGTAGCGGTTTTACGGTATCCCATAAGTAATACTTACGTACAAAGACATCAATTTCAAAATGACTTTCTTTTTAAACAAATACATTATTTTTTATATGATATCATCATCGATTACTTCATATTTATAATAATAATTGAAACAAATAAATGGTTAAAATAACAAATTTTTGGTAGCATTACGGTAATATATTAACGGTACAGTTTATCATCGATTTCTTTATTACAGACAGGAGATTAATTTCAAAGATGGCTGGACATTATATCCACAAACAAACTCATGTTCAATACACCACTTAACTAATAACGGCGAACCGTCAACAACAGACTCCATGAACTGTTGGTTTGGAGTCTAACAAAGACGATTCACCAGTGTGCGGGCGGTGTATTGTGCTAAACTGTAGTCACATACTGCAATAATTTAAATCATGTTCGAGTTTAAAGCTGTGTCAATAACCAAACAACAAATACAACGCAACCGAGTATTTCAATCTCTCCAACATGATCATTTTAAATTTGGAATTCCTCATTTGTTATGTTATTTCATATTTAGTCTGTGTTACATCTGTCAATATATACTTATTTATCACAAGTGTTCTGTTAACACCGTTGGAGGTATTGTAAACATAAACTTGTAATATCGTCTGTTTGATTAGTTTATTATTGCCTCTTTAAATGCGACTGATCCTTGTAGGGAGACTTGTCTATGTGCAGCAGATTTACTTTCATGTGCACTTATTTGAAATTCACATCAAATATCTCGCCCATTTTTATAACTAATTAGATTTTAATACTATGGTCACAATATACCGTTCTAAATGAAGTGTACATATGTGTTCAGTAATATGTAAAAGGGTCAGTGTAATGGACTCCGGTAAAATCACAGGGACTTGAGAATTTGTTATAGCTATATTATCAGGTCCCTGTGGGTTAAATGTCTGAAACATGTGACTACAATAGTCCATTGGATGGTATCATATTTTACTATCAAAATTTACACCTCTAGTAAGATGATTTCAAAACTGACCTTTACGATACCAAATTGTGACGTCATCTTGTGACGTTTTAAGTGGGTGCCATGATCGTTTGGTTCACACATCTAGCGATTTACAGTCTTTTATGAACGTTTTTTTGTGAATGATGTTCAGTAGATCGTGTATTTAATTCCATGCATCCAACAAACACAGTAGACATTGATTCATTTTGGAAAACTTAATCACGAAACTTTGGAGTTTTTGAAATATGCGTGTTATCATAAACCACAAACACAACAAATTATCTAGTATGCCTGTCAATCATAAATCGACAAAATGAATGAATGAATGAACGAACTGAGCAACCAATCAATCAATCAATCGATCGATCGATCCAATCAACAACCAATTAATGAATTAATCAAATTACAACCCAAACGTCAGTATCTCGATAGACAATTTACTATTTAATCAATCAAATAACTTCAGTAAATATTCTGACAGATATATTACTTATTTGATGATATTCATGAAGCTAAAAGGATTAGCTATACGCTTCATACAAAGTATGCAATGAACTGCTGATATAAGAGTATATACCAATTCATGCAAATCCATGAATTTGTAAAATGGATTTAAGATTGTTTGC
>JAULCA010151841.1:0-15066 GCA_032360845.1 Crassadoma gigantea | reverse complement strand
TGACGCTCACATCATAAACTGGCAATATGACACTGTGACCTTCACCTCTTGGCAAAAGGTCAAACGAGTGTAAAGTTATCAGTTGCGAGTATTTCACTGAAAGGGACATGTGAACTTAATGTGTGTCATAATATTAAATTGCGAACAATTGTTGAATTCCAAAAGTATTGTAATATATGGAAATTAACAGTTTAGACACAATAACAACTGAAATTTTTTTTTTTCATATAAAAAAAGGTAAAGTCAAAAAGACTACATGTATAAAAGTGTTTTCACAAAAGGCAGAAGCAAATTAACTGAACAAGCAAACAAGCAAAATATGTTTCGCCTTTTGTATGTCTTCAACTGAAACTATTTAATGCATTTGTTTCACCTATTTTTTATATGGATGTGAAATCTTGGGCTATGCAAATAATAGGGTTATTTTCATAGCCAAGGATTTCACATCCATATAAAATAAAATAAAAATAAAAATATCGAAAAAAATACATTTACAGGTTTGTAAGGAAATAATTCATATTTGGAAGAGTATGTTATAAAAGAAATTAAATGTACAGTAGCTTTCAATATTTGTCTTGATCTTAAAACCACATTACTAATATACTCTGAACAAACATCATAATTATTTCTGAGATAAATGTCAAATGCTAACAGACAAACTTTCCAAAGATACAGAATGACGAATCCTTGTGTAATGTGAGAGTAGATATTATTAAATTTACAAGAAAAGAGGGCACTTGTTGGATTTAATATCGATTTACATAACTGGTATCTGCTATAAACCTGAATATGTTCACCCCTCAAGAACATATGTTTTAATCTATTTCAAACGTTTTAATGGTCTTCAGTGAATATTTCCTTTGTTTCTATTTTGATCAAGTTTTGTTGATTCCGATTCCAATTTACACTTTAGTATAGCCTTGTAGATATATCTAGACGCCACGACCGCCATATTGAATAAAACAGAATCAAATCTTTTGATATATCTCTGCAACTGAAACAATCAGGAAGTCCATAAGTATATCCCTCATATTCATATATGTATTCAGAAAACAACATTTTCTTCAATCAGTTTACTTGATATTTTTTGACAAATGGAGGTCAGTTTTAAGAAAATCAGAACATTTTTGTTTGCCCTTGTGTGATTTTGGTCAGTTATTTGTGTATAAGCTGTATATGTGCATACACGTATTTAACCAGAACCTTAATTGTGGTGTGATAGCAACACAGCGTTTGTTTATTTCAGTGTACGTCACTGAAATAGCTGTCACGTGATGGCGATCATGGTATTCGGCTTGTCACTGAGGAGTTTACCCGTGTACTGAAGTTCTCGTGTCACGAGTCAACATAAACACTTATGTGTGTATTACTAACTTATCAATTCTCTAATAACAAATTATTTTAACCAACAATAGGTAAAATTGTATCATGGACACTTCAAACAATGTTTAGTTTACGCTATATTATTTTGACTCATTATCACAACATTCAATCTTTGTATTACTAGGGGCATCAAAACAAAACCCCAAAAATGTGATGTTTTACATGACAACGATCTGATAAAATCCATTCATTAATACTTACTCTAACGCTGGTGATATTGTAACATATTTGAACGACTAGGTTTTTGTCCTCTCTGTAAGTCTTCTATGTGTTTTCATTATTATGAAGAATGCGTCTTTATTCGTGACTATCGTCTATGACAGCCTTACGTCGATTAGGACCTTAAAAGTACGGATATGTCACATGGTGTTGTTGTTTAAAATCAATTATTCTTGTCTCAGCAGACGGCATATAATTTACGTCGATAAGATCAGGCTGCCTTATTTGAATGCTACCCAGGGCGGTAAACAGTCAGACAATGTTTCAAATGAACCTAGCATATTGTACATTTTCCTACCGGTGTATACATCGTTTGTTCCAGTCTACTAGTTGAGCAGTGCTAGAATTGTAGAATGCTAGCTGTGAGCACCGAAATGGCAGCACCGGCTGTATGCTCCCAAAGAAGTTGAGAAAGGTATTAGCTGGTTGCAAAAGCCCTATAACTATAAACGATAATTTGTGAAACGCTCTGAGACGACCTATGAACTAGGTTGTGATGAAACGTTATATAAAAACCTAGAATTATTAGTATCATTTTATTTATTGCTACCCTATCTAGATAGGCTAACCTTTCGCAAAATATATCAAATAATCCTCTCATGTTCTGCATTGTCCTTTCGTGGTATAACCTGATAGAATTATTGCCTGAATTTCGAACAAATAGTCTAATATGAGTAGCTTTTTTAAAGGCTGTGATATGGTAGGCCACGTATAGAGCTCTATTTTGGCAAATGACTATTTGTATCAGAGAGATGAAGTAAGTTATTCTGATTAAAATTTAAATTAATTATTGAAAAAAAATAATAGTTTACTTTATGATTATTACTCGTAATATAATTAATTTCCCCGGTATGATTTTATTAGCAGACGTGTTGTTAATATTATTTATTTCTCACTTTGATTTTTTCTCCTCATGTTTATTACCCCAGTATAGTGAAATTCACCTTCAACAACAGTATATCAGTTTTTCGACATACTTTGGAGAAATAGATTTGTCGTGAATTAAAGAAAATATCACATATTGTATCAAGCAGAAAAAGGGGAAGCATAGTTAATTAATAAAAGCTTATGGAACACAAAAGAGGGAACCAGCAATTCGGTCTTTTATCATGATGGACTATGTATCGAGAGAAAAAAGTTGGAAAAAATTATCGATGGCAGCTTTGGCATGTGATCCTTTTTAAAGTAATATCGACTTCAGGGTTATATGGTATTAAACCTTTTCTATCACATATAAATGCAAATGACCTTTGTGGCTACTCCAGTACTTAAAAGCATCGAAGTTTCACAATCTGGATTCACTTTTGCCCCTGCATTTTTCACTGATGTCTAGTTTCCATTTCACCAATTAAACGGTATTATATCTCTAGTGCAGTGGATGCCACACTTTCTAGATGCTGTATCCAATTATCCTGTTGTTTATTTGGTAAATACATATTTGCTACTTGTTTTCAATTGGAATACAGAAGAGGCGTTTAAGAGAGCGTTGTACATGCAAAATGTGTTGGTAACACTTCCGAAGAGCGGATAAATTATATATTTTATTAATATCATTGACTTGTCATTGGCTTTGTCTTTAAGTTTACGAGTTACAGGTGTCATATTGTAGATAAATGTATGTTTTATGACCATTATTGCCACACTGTAGGTAAATGTATGTTTGGTTTAGTATAATTGTCATACTGTAGGAAAATGTATGTTTGGTTTAGTATTAGTGTAATTTGTGTAGTGTAATAGTGTAGTTTGGTAACCATTGCTGTCATATTTGCATATTAAATGTATGATAGGTGACTATTATTGTCATACTGTAGGTAAATGTATGTTTGGTGACCATATTCCTAAGCTGAGAATATGAAACGGTTTGATTGTGAGATGACCAGCATGGTCATTCTGAAGATGCAGTTCGTTGGCTTGTTTACAAATATTGCAATATGTTAGGTTAATGCCACGCCACTAAGTTTGGCAGTTCGATGACCATTTGGCTCGAAATTGTGAAGAGTTTACTAGGGCTTGTATCTTTGAAGAAAATGTCAAATCCTTGTGTTTACCTTTAACTGAAGAAAACTTGTTTACTACGAGGGTTGTTTATACTCCCAAAACTTGAAATCAGTGACTCGTTTTCTTCGGCCTTGGTCTTTAATGACCTACAGGGATGGCATGCTATTACAGTATACGATAAACAGGTGTTGAAATGTCCCAGTCTTTTTAGAATTCAAACGATTGTTTCGACTTTTCTTATCACTGCGATAAAATGTCAACTGTTGGAAGTCGAATTTACAACACATGATTTCAAAAGATGCAGGATGATGAAGAGTATTTACAAATGTTTTAGTCACTATCCTGGTACAATTGAGACATCTTTCCTTTTTATTATATAATATGAAGGTAGATATTCTGGATAGACAGGTCTTTTTCTGGATTTTGTATTGATTAACATTGAGGGTGTCTGCAATAAAGCAGAATATGTTCACCCCTCAGGAACACATGTTTTTATCCATTTTCAAATTATTTAATGGTCTCCATTTAATCTTTTCTTTATTCTTATTTTGTAAAAGTGTTATTGGTTCCGGTTTTGATGACATTTCGGTATGCTCTTCTATTTAATTCTAAGACGTTTAAGATTGCCTTCTTGAATAAAACCGGAATCAAATATTTCGACATGCATTTGTTTATCGTTAGTTGTGATAAATTATTTTTGTGTTGGCCGTACATGTGCGTGCAAATATTTAATCAAAACATTAATTATGGTGTTTTAGCAAATCAGCGTTTGTGTTCTGTCATTGTAGGTCATTTGAATGTCCGTCACGTGGCGATATAACAATCATAGTACAAGGCTTGTTAGAATGGAAGTACTGAAGTTATCGTGTCAATTTTGACGAGTTCATTATGAATGTTATGATGGTTTATGACATACAAATCATATTTAGTTTTCCAGTTCAAACACTGGCTGTTATTTATATCTTTTGGTTCAATCATAAAGAGCTGTCACTGAACACATAGATTTATTTAACCGTGGTATATTTAGGTCATCTGCCCAAAAGGCAAGTGAGCTTATATAATTGTTCGGCGTCCGTCATCCGTCCGTCAACTTTTCCCTAAAACGACATCTTCTGAGGGGACGGAGAGGCATTTGACTGAAATTTTCCTTGTTGAGAGCTCAACATGGTTTGAGAACGAAAATGACGTTGACCTACTTTCAGGGTCACAGGGGTCAAATGTGTCAAACACTTTCAACGACTTCTTATGAAGAACGAAAATATAAAGCATCTTTATATTTTCTTAGTGGCTTATTTGGATATAGCCTGACAAAGATTGAGAATGAAAATGATTTTGACCCACTTTAAATGTTACAGCGGTCAAATATATCAAACTCTTTAATCGACTTTTTCTGAAGAACTAAATGGTATAGAACCTTCATATTTGCCTGGCTACTCCCTGTGATAGAGACTGACAAAGTTTGAGAATGAAAATGACCTTGGCCTACTTTCAGGTATTAAATATGTCAAACACTTCAAACGACTTCTCCTGAAGAACTAAAAGGTTTAGAATCTTTATATTTGGCTGGTGGCTTTCCGGGATGGAGCCCGACAAATTTTGAAAATGATATTACATTGACCTACATTCAATGTGACAGGGGTCAAATGTGTCAAAAACTTCAAACGATTTCTTCTGAAGAACCAAAATGTATAGAACCTTCATATTTGGCTGATAGCTTTCTGGGATAGAGCCCGACAAATTTGAAAATGTCAATACCCTTGGCCTACTTTCAATGTTACAGGGGTCAAATATGTATAACATTTCAAACGACTTCTCCTGAAAAATTGAAAGGTTTAGAATCTTTATATTTTGCTGGTGGCTTTCTGGAATAGAGCCGGCCAAACTTTGATAATGAAAATGACCTTTACCTACTTTCAAAGTCACAACGGTCAAATATGTCAAACTTTTTAAAAGACTGCTTATGAGTACCTAAAAGGTATAGAACCTTGATGTTTTCCTGTTGGCTTCCTGTGATAAAGTTTTGTCTCAGGAAGCTTCCTAGGATAGAGCCCAACAAAGTTTGAGAATGAAAATGACCTTGACCTACTTTCAATGTTACAGGGGTCAAATATGTCGATCAATTCAAACGACATTTTCTGAAGAGCTAAAACGCATAGAACATTCATATTTGGTTGGTGGCTGTCAGGGAAAGAGCCTGACAAAATTTGAGAAGAAAAATGACTTTGACCAGCTTTCAAGGTCACAGCAGTCAAATATGTCAAACGCTTCAAACAACGTCTTTTGAAGTGCTTAAATGTATATAATCTTTATATTTGGCTGGTGGCTTCCTGGGATAGAGCCCGACAAAGGTTGAGAATGAAAATGACTTTGACCCAGGGTCACAGCAGTCAAATATGTCAAACGCTTCAAACACATTCTTCTGAAATGCTAATAGGTATATAATCTTCGTATTTGGCTTATCGCTTCCGAAAAAATTTGCTAGTTAAATATTTGTAGTACAATATTATATTTAATGAGAATATTTGCTATGACTATTCAGGTGAGCAATACAGGACAATTGTGCCTCTTGTTCAAATAACTGTACAAGCTTGACTAGACATTCATATTACCAGGCTAGAATGGTACTTCAGGAAACCAAAATTGATTTAAAACAAAATGAAAACACCGAAAGTGTCTCGGTGATATAATTTGAAAATCAGACAAGCATTGTCAACTTGATTTACGAATTAAACCCTGAATCAATAAGACAATTAAAACCATAACAGTCATATTTAATTATCTAGTTAAAACACTGGCTCGTATTGATGTCTTTGGGTACAAAATCATACATTATATCTATTTTGAAGAAAACGAATTGGAGAAATCTGCCGGTTTCATTTTGAACTTGACTTTTCAGATATTCTGGTTTTCGGGAGAAACTTTCCACGGTCATGGTAATTAGAACAAAACAATGTAAAGAACGATAACAACATGCGATATATTTTTATTATCAGGTACCCCTACTGTCGAAATACCCGAAGCAGTCTACACTGCCTTAATAGGAGAGCAAGTAGAACTTAAGTGTTCGGTGGCTGCAACATCGTTGATCACGTCCGTTTCCTGGCAACAAACTGCGCCTGAAGGACGATCCGGTCAGCTGAGTATAGACCAGAAGAAGTATAAAGGATCAAACCCGTTTGACCCGCACTTAGTCATCAATGATTTAACGAAGGATGATGAAGGCGAATATGTGTGTTCCGTTTCCAATTTATGTCGGAAAGTCCAGATTACACATATTAAGCTGAACGTAATAGGAGGTAAAATCTTACCTGTCTTATTAAATAATATATACTATATGTAATTTGGGTTTATATATGTAAGCTTTATTTCACAAACGATTTTTCAAAACAACGATAAAAACCTTAATAAGTAGCACTCCATAATATAAGCAGCTCTTTATGAAATATGAAACTTCGGAAATTGCATTACCTATCTTAGTTTTGACGAGTACATTATGCATGTAATCTTGTTTTATGACATATGCTCGATAGGACCGTTAAGGGTCTATGTTAGAAAAGAGGAAACTCATTTATTCAAGCGCTCATACTACCGGATTGTTTGTTTCAAAAATTCCCGAACAGGATAAAGAGCTGTCAACTGAACACACGGATTGATATTACCGTGATAAATAGTTTAAAATTACTGTACATGATTGACTAGGCATTAATATGACCATGCTAAAATGGTACTACAGGAAACCAAAGTTGAGTTAGAAACAAATGAAACACCTAAAGTGATGTCCACACTATGTTATAAGTAAAAGTGCCCCAAATAACCTGTCTCAGTTTTATAGTTTGAAAATCAGACAAGAATTGTAAACTTATTTTACTCTGAATCAGTAAGACCATTAACACCATAACAATCTTTTCTAATTATCAAGTTCAAACACTGGCTCTTATTGATGTCTTTGGGTACACTCATACATAGTTTCTATTTTGAAGAAACAGAATTAGAGAAATCTGTTGGTTCGACTTTGAATTTGAATTTTCAGATATTCTTATATTTAGGAGAAGAAAATATGCATGGTGATGGTCAGTTTATAACACTCGATATTTTTTATTGTTAGGTACCCCTACTGTCAAAACTCTGGAAGCAAACTACACTGCCTTAATAGGAGAACGAGTAGAACTTAAATGTTCGGTGGCTGCAACTCCGTGGATCACGTCCGTTTCCTGGCAACATATTTTGCCTGGAGGACGATCCGATCAGCTGAGTATAGACCAGCGAAAGTATAAAGGATCGAAATCGGATGATCCGCACTTAGTCATCAACGAATTAACAAAAGATGATGAAGGCGAATATGTGTGTACCGTATCCAATTTATGTGGAAAAGGCCAGAGTGAACCTACTAAGCTGAACGTAATAGGAGGTAAAATCTGACCTGTTTATTTCGAATATGGTCGCTGCAAGCATATATAAATTCTATGAAAAATTGGGACTAAAAACATGTAAATATGTTTCACAAACAGTTGTCGAAAATAAATTAAGTAGCATTTTACACTGCACATTATTATCAACTGTCTATGTTATGTTCATTTATAAAAAAAAATCGACAAAAATAGAACAAATCGAATTGGCGGTTTGGTTTTTGCCACAGTAAATGTTTTATTACTACATGTTTTATTTTAACTTCAGTTCCTCCAACGCTTACTATTAACCCAACAACACTCTACAAAACTGAAGGGGACATTGTCATTTTAAAATGCACAGTCAACGCAAAACCACAAGCATCCATTATAACATGGTCCATGGAAAAAGAAGGAGGACGTAAACGTGAAATTGCAATCGACAATAATAAATACAACGGTGCTTCAATTAATGCTCCCTCGCTGGTTATAGATAATTTGGAAAAAAACATATGACGAAGGCAGATATATATGTGAAGCAAACAATATTGCAGGATCAGCGAGCAGTTCCGTGCGCTTGATAATAATTAGTAAAACTGCGAATCCCATAACAAGTAAGTAAATTATTTACTATTCTAAATGCTGATAAGGTTGTAAAAACACTGCGTCATTTTCCGAAAGTGCTTGTTATTTATCATATTGATGACATTGTTTGGGCTACATGTATTGTAAATATGCATAATTTTCCCCGAGTCTGTATCTGATAAATGTATATAAATTGTTATAAATTGTTCATTTCATCTGATGACGCAGCTACTCTAAACCAAGACATTTCTCAATCACTTCAGGAAACGATTATATTTCGTCATTCAGAGATGGTTGTTACGTTAGGTTAAAACATCTTCCCAGGTGCTGAGTGTTGGCAAGCTTTCAAAAAACTTTTATCTTCATATTTAGGTCCGGTAGACCTTGAAAAAGAAGACCTTTACCTTTACGTAAACAAACTTCTAAATATTGGCCACATTGCTGTCGGCCGATATGACAAATTATATAACAGTGTTCACAAAATACAACAACGGACCTTCGGCTTGGTCGAAAAGTCGGAATCAGATATAGAAGCAATAAAAAATGGAGGTAAGTATCACATATTTTATTTATTTATCAAAAGATTTTCAATTACACTGATGACAAATAAAATATCGTCAATCATTCATGTAGTTTTCTCGAGAACTGAAATGTGGTTTGTGTCAACGTTATTGTAAGTACCTGAAGTTAAGACTGTTATCATTAATTCATTTGTTTTAGGGAGGCCAATGGAAACAGATGTCCACGTTGAATGCAAGTCAAACGGTGATTTCGAAAAAGGAAAACAAATACCAGAAAGGTATACATCTCAAGTCAAAGAGCAGTACCCCGAGATAAGAGACAGAAAAACAGGAATAGGTGGTTCAGGTAATATAACGGCCATAATTCTTAAAATAAATTAAATTGCCATAGACTGATTTCAGTGAAGTTCTGTATGCACATCAAGTTTTGGTATGAAAGAGAATTTGGACATAGGAGGTATGCCTTAAAATTTTGTCATTTTTAATCACTATTATATCCCCCTTACAATAGCAGACACTTTTTCATAACCTTTCACTCCGTCCGGGGATTTATAAAAGTACAGTCTGAAGTACAAAACTTATGGACAAGATATATCAATAACCATCTGCAGATTAAATTGGTATTTACATAATGAGAGTAAAATTAAGTTCTATACATAATTTGATTTTGATGGTCTTCATTGAAGATTGAATGGTCAAATAACAGTCAAAGATCACTTTTGACTACCTTTTAAGTAAAGGCTTGGGCATAAGACATCTCAGAAATCCTACATGTACAAAAATCTTTTGAAACAGAGTGTATCGTTCAGGCAAGGTTTAGAAGCTCCCCTAATTTTTATTTATGTTTTTTTTTTTTTAGAAAAGTTGAAATTTGTTATATTTGATAGCTTTATCAAAATTGAAATATGTAGCTATTTTTGATAAATTGAAATGTGTGCATTAAACTAATGAAATTAACGTGCTTATGAACAGAACAAATCATTATTTCTATTCATTTGCAATAAATTGTAGCATCGGTTATTTCAGGAGTGCAGAACACTGTATAAAACAAAAACTGTTTAGCTCATCTACACGTAGGGCAAATAAGCAAATGCCATGGCGCGGCATCTGTCGTCCATTGTCCGTCCGTCTGTCCGTAGGTTTTTACGGAAAGTAATTAACTGATTTCAAAGAAAGTTTGCAGAAATGTGCATCCAGGTATTTTTATCTTTATCCGTTACTACCAAGTAAGGACTCTCTGTTGAAAATTCCTGTCCGGACATCTCCAAAACTGCTATGCTAATTTCAACGATTGTTTTGGATTTGATAACTATCAACTCATGTTGTCCAGCCAAGTATTATGTTCTTCATTCTGACCCTTTTCATTGGAGGTATGACACATTTGTCCGTGCATCTGAGCTAACGAGATAAGGTATGGAAGTATGTTTTGGCATAAGGAGGGAGTACAAGAAGTATCTCCCTGTGATCTATATACTAAAACAAATGTAAAGCTAAGGAAATAAAGAAATCTTTACCGGTAGGAAATTATGGATCGCTTTGCAATACTTCGCCTTTGTTAGCTTTTAGCTTACAGTTCTTGTTTTTTATGGGAGCGGGGTGTTAGTTTGGCCTTTGGCCAACAGTTCTTATTTATATGGAACGGGTTATTAGTTTGTCCTTTGGCTTTCAGTTCTTGTTTAAACTTAAACTAATTGTCAGTTTCTATATATGCTATAATGTAAACTTAACAAAAGACAAAATGAATAAAGGTTATTCATAATGTTGCGATCCTGAAATGTATATGTAATGATAAACAATTTAACTGAAATGTTAAAATTGATGTGGTATTTATATATATATATGACTAGTCCTTTTCGACATTAATGGACGTCTGTCCATCTGTTTATATTCTTGGTTTTTCATTATAACCATCAGAGGATGCTTCAATCGAAATTTGATTGACACCCATCATATAGTTTTGGTGAAGTCTTTTAAAACTTTTCATCATTGTCCCAATCAACTCATTCGAGTTTAACCCACCTATCCATGTGATGTTTCTCACTAAATATGTTCGATATCCTTTCCACAAAACTGGAGAAGTCGCTGAAAATCAATGATACAAAACTACTTCTACTCTGCTCAGTACCACAAAATATCATTACTCTGTTTGTTTAATTTTAATGAAAAAAAACCGCAGACGATGGATACAGTAGTACGGAATACGGTCTCATTGGTTCTTGGCTACGTGAATTTGAAATACACAAGATAAGAACCAAATGACGTTATAAATTTACGTAATTTGTGGACTGTCTTGTATTTCCAATACGAAAACAGAACTAGTTAGTAGATCGGAAGAAGGATGGAGACATATGCTCCTCGTATTCAAAAATAATACAATTTGCCATTATCAGCATTTCCTGTCGGAGAAAAAAGCTCACTCAAAATATGTTTTTGCTATTGTAGGGAATAACAAGTTAAAATAGAAAGGCAAACGTCGGATGACGTTGACTGTATCGATGAATTTGTCCATTGTTGATCTGTACTTATATAATTGAAATTATAGTCTGCAACAATATGGTATGATACGTTTATTAGTTTGTACTCACTGTTTTGGGGATTTTCATCTAAGTAGGAAATCGGATACTTTTTTTAAAATTTAAACAATCTTATGGAAGATCTTCTGAGATCAATTGAACCTAAAATAGTGTAGCTAAACGTTCCTGACTGCTATCTTGGATTTCCACATAATGTCCTGTAAAACGTCTTATGGCAATTCCCTGAACGTCAAAGGTGAAAATAATATGAAACAAGAAAATGCAACAAAGCTGCTGACCAAAACCATTTATGAAAATGACTTGCTGACAGTCCATCAACCACCAAGAAACGGATCCTGCAAACTCAATTCTATTTATTTACCTATGTAAATCCTACTATAATTGGTAAAAGTTTAATGTTTATACTCTTTTTAGAGGTGAACCCTTTGTCCCAGGCAATGACCTGTTTGGCTCTAAAGCCACATGTAAGACCCGTGCAATACTTCGTAGGGTGAGTGTGTATATGTAAATGTTAAAATATGTGTAAAGTCATTTTTTTCATGTGAGAAGTAATTGTGTAATGAAATACCAATATCTTATATAAATGTAGTAAATGAATTGTTCTTGAAGTGTGTTAATTTAATTTTCATCGTAGCTTTCTTTTCATTGCTAAAAGGAAAATAGAGGCTAAGATGTAATTAAAGTAATAAATTGTATATTGTAAAGTTAAATTTACGTGTTTTCATTATGTTTAAATGCGAAATTTTATTGAATTGCAATATGAATGTAAGTAAAGCGTTATCGTTCTTTGCTGTGTATGCTGTTTGAAAAGACATGGGTGTGTGAGTAATGTATTTATGTTTTGTATTGGTTTATGAGAGACTGTTACATTTGGCGCCCACGTAGGGACCCTAGGGATTTCATAAAGGAGATTCATCCACCTATCAAGCAGCGAAACTAACCATGTAAGGGCTACAGATCAGCACTTCCGGTTAGCGCATGATAAGGCTTGCTCCAGTAGGCTCTTGACAAATTTTGTGTTTTTCACGAATATACTTGTTTACCAACGCTTAAGTTTGCCATATTATCATTTCAATAGTTTTGAATCATTCTTGTCTATAATCAGAGTTCTTGAATTGTGGAACTTTATCGTAACTTTTTGTTTTAATTTCGTAAATCAGAGGACATAATTTTAACCGTTGGGCGAGTTGTCTGCATACGCACACTCGTCCAGGTGTTTTTTTTCTAAATTTCTAGTCAGTTAATATAAAACACTATTTTTAGTTAAGTATATTTGTATTTGTTTTATTCTTTTCACATTTGACTTACATATCACGATTTTGCTGGATACAAAACCGAAATAATCAATTGTGGTTAATTATCTGGGCTTGGATTGACGCCATCTTTTTCCCCATATATCTTACCCGTTTCGGTACTCTCTTACAGCTTTTGTTCATTCTTGCTGCTTTCATTTAAATACATAAGATCATTATCGTCTATAATAAGAGCTTTTCTTAATTTGAAACTTTGTCGTAATTTTTGGCCTTCATTTCGAATATCATAGGACAGAAATTTTAACCGCTGGGCGAGTTGTCTACAGTTTTGCAGTTATTGTGACGAAGTGACATTTGTTTTCATCTCCCGTTAACAGAGGCACAAATGTGGGACCCTCAGCAGGCCTGCATCATAAATGTAAATATTTAATAGTACTTAAGATCAATATCATATTATATATTGACTAAATAATTCTTGAACACAGCTCAGAAAAGAAGTATTATAAGATTCGACTGAAACTTTCTGATGCCATTTGCAATGTGAGTCCCCTACCAGAATCGGTATTAGAATCAGAAATTGGTAGATACATGTGCAGTATGTTCTTGACATTTTGTTCTGTTGTACTATTTTTTTGTTTGTTCTTGGTTTGCTTATGTTGTAAATATTAGAAGTTTTAGGATCATTTTTAAAATATATTGTCTCGGTAAGTTCCACAGAGGAGGCGACTAATGTGGAAACCCCCTGCGGAATCGTGAATTTCCATAAAGTAATATTGTTTTCTTCCATCAGTGAAGGTTGACATCACATTCATATATGTTCAAGCATAGTAGATATGTCCTCCTGACACTTAGACCAGTGAGTCATCATATTACAACACATCTTTTAGAGGATTCTAAAGAATCAAATTCGGAGAGAAACTTGCGCACAAGACGTGGGACACGGGCAGGAAAGGGTGCTGTTAGGCAAATACCAAGTGTTATCGGTGTTAAATCAAACGAAACCAGTGGTAGCAACTCAGCCCTGAACACAGAAAACCTCATCCATCTGGTCACTACAAATAGTCTGTCCGCATCGCACACTTTCTTGCAGGGCTACACTGCATTTACAGAAGTATCAGGCATCACCACTGTTGTGCATCCTTGTAACTATACTTCCACACGGATTCCGACAGCATCAGTATCGTACGACAATATAGATATCATCAAGCAGACAACAGTTAGTCACTGTAAGTCAGTTATTCCTCTGAATCTTGTGACCTTAAGATGTCGCTCGGTGAAGAATAAGTCCATCGGGGATTTTGTAACATCTTAGGACATTGAAATTCTTGCATTGACAGAAACCTGGTTAGGTTCGGATATCGATAACCAGGTACTAGCTGAGCTAATACCAACAGGCTATGGTTTCCTCCACAATGCTAGACTCGGCAAACGTGATGGTGGGGTGGCTGTTCTGTTAAAGAAAGGCCTAAGTGTGAGAAATCTCTCTTGCAGCCATGATGGTGTATACACACACTTTGAGCGCATTATTTGTTCTGTCATTGGTGGTGATAAACAATTTAGATTCTGTATTGTTTACAGGCCTCCTCCATCTAAAAAGAATGCTTTCCGGTATTCCGTGTTCTTTGATTAATGTTCTACCTGTTTAGATAACCAAGTTGTTGTACCACAAGAGATCATTATCACTGGTGATTTCAATTTCCATTTAGGCGATCTATTTAATGTTGATGCTTGCCAGTTCTCTGGTCTACTTGATTCCAGGGGTCTGATTCAGCATATGACAGAAGCTACACACACCCATGGCCACACACTGGATGTGATCATAACGAGGGAAGATAACACTGTCATTCAGGGAGCAATTTCAGTGATTGATCCATGTCTAAGTGATGTAAAGGGAAACCAATCTGGTGATCATTTTGCGGTCCAAACAACACTTAATTGCAGTAAGCCAGATCGTGCAAGGACAGAAGTGAGCTTCCGGAAATTCCGCGAAATTGCAATACCATATTTCAACAATGACATTCAGTCTTGTTCCGCCCTTCAGTCTACTGAAGGCGGGGTTGATGATCTTGTTGGAACATATACATCTTGTAAAGAAGCCCTTATAGCGAAGCACGCACCTCAGCAGACTAAGGTGATAACTGTGAGACCGAATGCCCCGTGGTATAATGAAAATCTCCGCGTAGAAAAA
>JAULCA010151730.1:0-12054 GCA_032360845.1 Crassadoma gigantea | reverse complement strand
ATATTTATCCTACAGCAGAGAACACTCCTAGAATGTACTGTACACCCAACATCCACAAGCAGGGAAACCCACTGAGGTCTATTGTGGACTACACTGGATCCATTGGTTACAATGTTCCATATCATAAGACATTCTTGGACCGTTAGTGGGTAAATTGGAACACCATGTAAAGAATTTAAAAGGTCTAGCGGAAGCTATGCCTACCATCATGATTCAGGAAGAAGAATTTATTTCACATGATGTTGTCTCCCTCTTAACTACAACACCCATTGACGACCCACTAAGAATCATTTGGAAACGTTTAGAATTAGACAGGTCCTGGCACAAAAGCACAAACCTTCAGATTTAGGACATCATGGATTTGCTGGAGTTTGTGCTCACAATAATACATTTTAGTTTCCGGAACATTATCTATCAACAACGCTTTGGCACTGCTTTGGAAGTGTAGTGTCTCCCATTGCTGCAAACTTGTTCGTGGAACATCTGGAGCAAGAAGCAATAGCCACAGCCCTTATAAAATATAAGCCTAGCTTATGGCAACGTTATGTTGAAGACATACTTGAGATAATCAAGAAGGGGTCACAGAAATATTTGACCACACATACCAACACCATAGATAACATCAAATTTACATGTGAGGAAGACACCAACAGCACATTGCCCTTCCTACCTTTCTACTGGTAAAGAAAGAAGACGGAACGGTGAAGGTGTTGGTCTATAGAAGAAAGACCCATACAGACCAATACCTAACTTCAAATCTTACCATCCTTTACACCAGAGGTTAGGCGTCATACGCACATTGCTCAACAGATGTGACACAACAGTCACAGAACAGGACAAAATAAAAGAGCAGAATCACATCTCCAGAGCAATGAGAACATGTGCGTATCCGGACTTGACCCTACAACGGGTACACAAACAGTGTTAAAATAAGGAGAAGAACAAGAGGATATATCGCGATCATGGCAAAGCAACAGCCATGAAGTCCCACGAGACGCTTCGCAATATCCTAGTACACCCTAAGGATAAAACACCTAAAGAAAACGGCTCAGAATGCGTATTCTAAATCGGATGCAAAAACTGCGACGCGTCGTATATTGGAGAGACTGGATGGCGATTTGGTGTCCGACTTGGTGAACACCGGAAAAACACAAAACCAAAGAAGGTAGAAAATTCACCAGATCAGAAAGAAAACAGTCGGAGTCCCAGATAAATAAATCGGCAATCACAGACCATGCCACACAGAAAGTTTTTGACTTTGATTGGTTTGCTAACATACTTTACACGCAGTGATTGGTTACCTGCTGTCTGTGATGTCACCATTCGTAGGAGTACAAGTGGGGAAATTAATTGCAAACAAAATTTGATTGATATATAAAGTCAGAGCGATCCGAAGGTTCTTACAGGATTGTTCGACATTGTTCTGCTATTCCACACACGACGGCGCTGATGTTTGGTGATAGTCAGAAATTGATCAAGTCACAGAGCTCCGAATAGGCATATGCTTTAGAAGTTGCTAAGAAATTTCCAACACATCCCGGTTCAAACTTGTAAACAACAGAGAAAGATCGTTTTTGTCCCTCAACTGAGGAATACTTATATAATCCTGCATTTATGCAGCACAACCTTGTTCACAACATGCGTATGGGACTCCCCAGTACCACCTGACCAACAAGTTAACAGCTGCCCGCTCGTGGACCACCAAATTATATATCTTGTAAATTAATACTCAGCATAACTAAGCGAGGTTCTTCTATAACTGCTTACTAATAGATAATGCTACGGTAGCCCTCTTAGCTTTTCGGAAAGCTAATATTTGTTTTTATTTACATAGGAATGAGAACAAAAATGTTGGTATTTACATCGCTTAGGCAAATACGATTACTAAACCATCACAGAATATGACGTGACCTTGATGTTCGATCTGACCTACAGTTTGGGGGTCAGTTTCATCAAAGAAGCATTCCACGTCTGTTGCCCTCATTAATGTGCTGACCCCCTCCCTGTGATGTACTCGGCTATATGGGTTCGGTTAGCGAGCGTACCTCAGCTCGTGCATTATGAAACGCCTCCGTAATTGAGCCGGATGTGTAGCTATTTCTGGTGTGTTTAGCATCCTTATCGAAACCACCTTTGTATCTTCTTGAAAATGAAAACCAAAACCTTGGCAATATTTCTTCCAATTTTAACTTCGTCAACTCGAATACAGAGGAATGTATACCTGGCAGCGACGAAGTGGTTTAAATTGGCCATCTACCATTGTATATACCACTATATCACTGAGGCGCACATTACTGAATACAATGTATGTTTATATGCTACACGTGTTCCGAGGTTATGGCGTGATCTACATAACAATGTCTTTATAGTTTGTACCGACACATTGATCAACAACCCACTACATTAAAATGTCTTTAAAGCTGGTATTACACATATAATTCATTGCGCAGGCGTACCCTGCCGATAGCAATGATTGTAAATTATTTCTCTGGTATTGATACATGTGTAATACGATTAAGGTGTACAATACATTACAATGTAAGACACGTCATTTTTGAAATCAGATTATTGGTGTTCGAGAGTCCATGAACCCCCTCATCTCGATTTTGAAATTTCCAACTACGGCTTATCCACTTGACTTTCTTATATGAGGATCCGACGGGTCTCTTTCTCTGTCTACCTCATAGTAATTTTCTTTGTCACCTGTTACAAGATATTAAACAAAGTCGAACTGTCGATTTAATTGTGATGTCATATATGGTTAACACGTACGGATACAACAGACGCTTAAACCGTAACGGACGCGACGTCTAAGTGAGTCTGTATCTTGCTATCCATTTTTAAGTTAATGGAGCCAGAAGTTGGTTTCTAGTTTCTAGTTCCGATTAAGATAAACGGAACTGGGGACCCTAGTTCGGTTTAAAAACTGAAATATCATCATCATTGGAACTTGAACCAAAACACCAGCACTGTTTCAGAAAACATCATAAACAGTCTTTTGTTATCCACTGGAAACTCCAGTTACGTTCTCTCTTAAACGGAACTCGGAATCGAATCCACAACCTTTCAGACAAAAATTAAAACTACCATAGCCTCTTTAAAGGAATGGATCTTAAACGGAACAGAGATCCAAACTCCAGTTGCGTTTTTCTCTTGAAAGGAACTGGGAACTGACTCCGGTTGCGTTCAGTACATAAAGAGATACGTTCAGGACATGAAGACACAATATTACTGCGAGTGAAGTATAGATGGCAGGTCGATGTCATTGGCACATTATATTCTATCACGTAGCACGGTGCGGTTTAATGACTGACGGCACGCCGATGCCATTAAAGTGTTTACAAATGAACATAAAATTAATCTCTATGATCTAAAAAACAAAAATGTTGTTTTTAAAACTGCACCAAAGTCGGTCAATCCAGTTCAGAGACAGACAAATAAAGTGGTCGATTTTCACTTGTTATTTTTAACCGCGTGAGATATACCGACGGATGGAGGGCAGAAGCATATCGGTTCATTTTCGGCAACCTAAAATCATCTTTATCTTGTATAGAGGATGGCAAATAATTGATTTTAAAACATCATTATTTAGTTAAGTCGATTATTTTGGAAACTTCGGGGAGTACACTCCCTTGATATGCCATCAACTATCCCAGTTATTTTTGGCGGGCTTTAAAGGGGCCATTTAGTAAAATGACAACCTGATAACCCAGTCTATACTAAAAAGATATATTTCCTAACAAGAGTTTATGTAGTTGGCAGTGAGATGACCTGAAGCCAATGGCCAGTGTGGTCAGTTTCATCTTCTGGGAAAACCGGTGATACAAAATAGCTACGACCGAAATAGCGCAACATCCCGGTCTTTCAGTGAAAACAAACATGTGCAGCACTACGCTGTCGACCGACAACACAGTGTCAGTTATGAGTCTGAGTTTACACAATACATCGCAAGTAAGAATAATAATTATTATGATATCAGATATTTTTGGTAACATTTAGATTTGAATAAAACGAGCAGGTTCAATAAATCATGCACGCACTGAGAGGGTGCCACAGAGGGATGGCAGGTCTAAACGTAAAACTCTCTCGATCATAACGATGTTTAAGATGCTGTTTGAACTTATTTGGATTCAGAATAAACGCATGTATTTATATTCCAGAGAGGCTAGGTGAATAAAGCGAGAGTTTACTTTCTCTCGCCGGCTGGAAAGACATTTTTGTTAGCTTGACCTACGGCTGTACTGTAAAGGATTTCTAAAAAAAACGCCAACAAAATATTTCCTTTTGTAAATTTTCAACCTGAATTTTTCATAAGGAGTATTGAACTATATTATCATGAAGAGTTTTGTGACAAGATTATAAACAATCTTTACTTCACTAATAGTCACTTTAAATAACTATTTGTTTAAAAGTTATGTTCCTATTGCACTTGACGCATGAACCTGCCAACATCTTCGTCCCATTGCGTTCATAGTACCATGTACTGCATACAGGCGGATTCCAGTGATAGTAGATCCGTGTAAACATGGATCTGTTGTTTCCTCCGGTACTCCTCGGAGGTTAGAGAAACTGTAGTAGATATTGAGGTCACTAGATCGTCTGTAGGACACACCTTGTGGTGCCTCTAGACGTACCGATTTCCGTCTCACTGAACACCGTTATCATATGTATTCACATGGAGATTTGGGGGAAGATTTTGACGTCTGAGAATCCCAAGATCAATGGAGAAATAATATTCACACGGAAACAAACTGTAAGGCCTTTCAGTGGTTCTTCCTGAACTGACTCTACAGTGTAGATTCTTTTAAATAGATATAAAATAAAAACATGAACCACGCAAAGCATCTCTTGACTACTAGTCTATGTATTAGTAGCACGTGCATGCATTATTAATTTACTTATTAGTATATGGACATGCGCCCCAATTATATGCAATATATATATGTTATGTTTGTTTGTGTTCTACATCTTATTAATAGCTTTGATCGGACGAGTCAGGTTTTGGTGGTGGAGGACAACCGGAGTACCCAAACAAAAAATCACCGACCTGCGATTAGTACTGGGCGACTGCCCCTCGTAAGTCTCGAACCCTCGAACCGTTGTTGGTAGTGATCATAGGTAGCCAGAGGCCTTGAACACTCGATCACCGCAATTCTATAACAAATATGATCAAACTGAACTTAAATCTAACCTTTTCTTATTAACGTTATTTTGAATAAGAGCCAATAAATGGTGTCGAAACATAAGATTCTGTAAAAGATGAAATTTTGGCGGTATGGAAATGTTCGCGTATTTTTTCAAAAAAATAAATTTGTATAGACTATAGATGGATAAGAATACATGGATTTCAGAACTTTTGCTCACGTAAAAAAAAAAAAAATCCACATCACGATCATTTTTAAATTTCTACACGCAAAAAACCATCCAATTTTACAGTATATTTATCGCTGGACGCAAGTTTCTCGTGTCATCTGAACGACTCAACAATATGTCAGGTGAAAACAACACAGACTTTGGAATCAATTCCTCCGTTCGTTAACGTAATTACGCAATGTTTTGTTTCCTTTCCACGATCGATTAGTGTCTCGACTATGAGCTTTACGAACAGTGACATCAGTTAGCTTCTGGATGCCAGACTTGTCTGTATAAATGGGGTCGTATACGTACAGAAGGAAAACTCTAGTGCCTCTTATATCAAAAGTAAATATTAAATACTGTAGAAGGTAATATTCCATTCAATAACAGAAAAAAACATGCATGCAGTAACATACAGCTAAACACAGGCGTACACATAGCTGCGATAATGTAGCTTTCTGACGACGAGACATTTTTTTGGTTTAAACTTTGTTTTATTCAAATTTTGTTTGACAATACATTGAAGTACATGTTTAAAGAACAAGAAAAGGAAACACAAATGTGTTACCTGCTTAATAACCAACTTTGCAACACTAGCTACAGGAATGAAGTAATATGTACAACAGAATAAATACGGGAATAGGAGTGGGGTAATGAATTGGTAGTTTTTTTATAATAGCGTCGTCAGAAATACCCGGCCGGATCAGAGAAGGCCGGACATTAATACTAGTACTAGCGTACACATAGTTACAACAAAGCGCACACATGGTACACGTAACACAAAAGTATACATTCAGAAACACCGAAGTGTACATGTACCTACAGTTAAACAAAGCATATATAGTATAAATATCGGAGCGTACAATGTTCACTCTAACCAAATTTACAAAATTACCAATTAATGTTTTATTTGTAATGGACCAGTATGATTGTTTAACCCAAGCATCCATATTACCTTCATGATTCGCTATTAAAAAGAACATGTC
Source organism: Crassadoma gigantea (assembly GCA_032360845.1). Classification (NCBI taxonomy): domain Eukaryota; kingdom Metazoa; phylum Mollusca; class Bivalvia; order Pectinida; family Pectinidae; genus Crassadoma; species Crassadoma gigantea. Next base: position 5,713 of record JAULCA010151730.1, on the reverse strand, counting down.
AGCCCTAGATAAACAAACTTATATGTTTCCCTATCATCAGGGTCATAAATATATACAGTAATAGTACCCACCAGTATAGCAATACCAGAAGGGTAGTTGTTGGACCCGTAGTAACCTCTCATAGAATGTACCACGGCATCCTAGCGTACGGGAGTGTTGTGTTTCTCTCTAACACTTAATCTGGTTTGGGGAATTTCAATGAAGGCATCATTCTTGACACCAGGATGATAGATACGTGTTCTTATAAAGCGCCAAAAGGTATCGGTTGTCCTTGCGACTGTTTACTTGGTGTCAGCCCCGTTGTTGAAGACCTGCATGTCTAGGAGAATCACTGAGTTACACAATCAGGTAGCATTACGTGATAAACCTATAAACGCCGAAGGAGAAACAGCGCCACTTGGAATCCTATAATACGATTTGTGTTTAATAATTCATCTCCTTGGAGACCCTTGCCATGACGACACGGCGCGGCATGTGTGCACAGACCACGTGGTGGTCGCCTCAACGTTTGATGGTATCGACGGTAACACTGGGTATTTTTAAAAAGGTTTTAATCAAGATGTTATTGATCATGTTGCACTTTATGAGATAACATTATGGGCGAGTAATGTTGCGGATTATAAGAGCCACAGAGGAGGCTTAGCTGTGTGATAACAACCAAGACCCGCATACCGTCTGTATCATGACACTTTGGATCGAGATTATCTGAACCATAGACTAATGTCCTCCGAAGAGATAGACTCGGTATCAAATTAATTCACAATTTACAGACTGATTCCGTCCTTGTCGTGAACTTAAGGACGATAACATATACATTAGAGAAACGACATCGACTCTTACGTAACTCTCATACCAGTGACGTCATTTATTGTGACAGTAACGCTATCCTTTAATAAGAGACATGATACACTTGATTATCTGCCTTAGTACCACTTTCTCTCCGCTAGGCTGCGTTGTTTAATAATAAACAGATCATTGCCAACATCTTGATTAGGTTCATGACCACACCAACGCTAATTGGTCACAAAATCAGCGAACCGATTTTTTTTAATTGTGCTTCGGATTTGTTGCCAATTTGCCTCCTCTTTTGAAAATTCAACACGACGAAAGCAGACGACAACAATGGCATGCCAACCTGATCATCGCTACTATTGTGTTATTATTTATAATTGTTTTCTTGTTCTACATTATGAAATATTAACGCCGTTCAGTGGGGATTCGCGCTTCTTTGTTTCTCCTCAATAAATCATGTACTACGAGGGAGAAACCTCGGAGAAACAAAGGATCGTGTTTTCACATGTTTGGTATATTCGTCCCCGACAAACTGAACGTGTTAAGTGATCATTAAAACAATGTTGTGTATAAGTGTAAAATAGAAAATAAAAAAAAAAGAAAGAAAGAAAAACGTCAAAACCCCAATTATGATCCCCGGGGAAGGAATTATTTATCCACCTTCCATTACATATTATATCAAAGAGTATTTTTCTTTCATATCTACCATTAAAACGAATACTTAACCTCGCAATGCCAACAGCTAGACGGTCGCCATCTTCCAGTTGTTAAATATATAATGATAATAATAATATTAATAACATACATTTGTACATTATTTATATAGCGCCCTATGTAATTTGTAAAATTACTGTTGAGCGCTTTCTCTTTAAATGCTTTCTCCATGGTTTAAAAAAAATAGTAGTAGAAATGAGTTCTCCATACCCTGAAACCGCATTGTCGTTGCATGCATACAAACAACACATTTCAATAATGACTGTATTGTTTGGTTGTTATTCATCTTTCAATTTTCCATACGACATTTCTATGCGTCATCTAAGAGTCTCATTTACAGCTGAGTAAACTAGAACAAGCGGAAGTATCTTGCTTCAAGATACAACACAGTGCCTTGCCGTGACTAGAACCCGCGATCCTTCGGTCACGAGCCCGGCGTCCTACCAGTAGACTACCGTTTTGTCTTCTGGAAGGAAGAAGTCGTTATCGGGACTTGCAGGTTCTAACACGAATTGATAAAAGAAAATGTTATTGCGCACATATCATATGTCGTAGAAAAATGAGTTACAGTGGATGAAGACCGGCGATCGTGGACCAAAGGCTGCATTCTGCACTCTCTGTATTTCAGTTGGATCTGGTGTTTAAAATGATGATACTGAGACACCCACAAACACACACAGGCATTTGTTTCTGTCAATAAAAATCAAACCCTTCTCATATACAATTTATATTTTATGTTAGCAAGGCGCGACATCTTATTGTCAAGACCATTTTTATTGACAGAAACAAAATGGTATTTGTTATGAGTAGAATATGGTTGTCACATTCTTCTCATATGAAATGCCTGGTAAAGCAAATTTCCATATGTATTTTTAATTAATATGATGAATTGTGTTGTTGATAAATCTTTTTATTTTTAAGCTTTGTCTTTGATATTGTGGATGAAGATCAGCTAGATCTACTGGAAGAACAGTTCACTGATATATAATGTAGCTTTTGCGTCATTAGAATATTGAAGTTCTAGTTCTTATATCTGCTGCGAAAAAAGACGTCAGGTGGTATGACCCTCTTTCAGTATATCTAGGGTTGGCAGGTATGCAACATTAAACCTCATTAATAGTTACTGTACATCTCATTTAGTGCGCGGAGAAATATAGTTCCTAGTTGAAAATAGAAAAGAAATTATGCCTTTGTTGCCAAATTTTCAATTCATGACTGATAATGTGATTAAATAATATAAATTAAATTAAAGATACAATTAATAAATACAAATGTACAGAGACGGGCCCTTATTACATGTCCAGACGACATAAGTTGTTAAAACTGGGAGTTGCTCCCCTTAGTTTTTGTATTACTATGCGATGTGATTAGCCAATGTAAGATACACCCAGCAAGAATTTTTCTTACATGACCAGCGTTATCTTACATGACAAGCGTTATCTTACATGACCAGTGTTATCTTACATGACCAGCGTTATCTTACATGACCAGTGTTATCTTACATGACCAGCGTTATCTTACATGACCAGCGTTATCTTACATGACCAGCGTTATCTTACATGACCGGATATGAGAGAAAAACTACGTCATACAATCAAATCTTTCGACGTCAGACAGAAACGCTAACTTCTTACCAGGGACGTCACATATTTCAACAGTAACGATCCCCATCACTCGCGTTCGTCCATTAGTATTGGCTGTCTATGAGGAATTCTCGCCAGCCTAGATTTATGCGAGTGACTGTTTCAGACTTGAGGACATCCGGTATACACTCATTAGTTCCCACAATTCTCATTTATTTACGGGTGTATGGCAATAGCTTATCACACTAGTAAAAGCTCTTGTATTTGGAACGCTTGACCAGTGCCGACTCTCCTGGATAGCAATACGACATATCTCGCCAGTCTTACGATAATTCATCCTATAGCGCTTCTCCCAAAACCGGGATCAGTTATTTTTGGTTACATAAATAATTCAGTATTTCCGCTATACCGTGAAAGCTGTACACAGAATGGAATAAAAATAGCGGTTTATACAGATGAACTTATTAATAAGTGTTAGCGTCCCGATATAACAGGGTCGGGTCGATTTCTGTTTGGGAAGACGAACAAGAACGGTTTAGGAACAAAACGGGGCACTTATGACCCAGGTGTGATAGACCTGATTAGGTAACCCCAGAACTTGTGTAATCTATTTCTTATGAAGTTGGCTTAATGAGTCCAAGGTTTATTTTTATTACAATAACCTTCTAGCTAGCGGATGAAATAAACTAGCAAATAAGTACGAGATTTTTTTTTCTCATGAGTAGCACGAGAAAAAAATATATCTTATATAATTTATACATTGTAATAAATGAAAGACCGCTATTTAGATTTTTTTTCCATGATGACGTCTCACATTCAGTTATGACGTTACATCTTAAATTAGACCTGCACAAATCCGATAATTTAGGAATTAGATAAAAAAAGTAATTTGCTCTAAATCCTGTGCTGTTGAGTTTTATTGAGTATATAGATATATGGGCCTGTTGCAAATCAGAAATTGTCAGAAAGGCTGACCATACAGCTCGCCTGTTTGCTCGAAAAGTCCATAAACACCGAAATAACCGAAAAAGTCATTTTTCTTAAAATTATCAAAAAAAAAACTATTATATGTTAAAACATACAATTCAACGGAGGTGTGCACCAAATTTCAAGTCAATTGGACACGGGGAAAAACAGTTCTGGCTGTTTCTCAAAATCCACCCAAATTTCATATCTTTGCCCCCCAAAAAATGCAGATATTGATTTTTTTTCTCTTTAGCTGCAATGCTATCTACACCCCATAACTGAATTGGAGGCTGTTTTGCTTTTAGTTACTGAGAAACTGACATAAACAAAAAGGTTAACGCAAATGTGGACGACGAGTGCATCTAGTGGATAAAGAACAAGGCTGATTTAAACCTCCGTTCCTTATGAGTTGACGTGTGTCAATAATCATTACCTAATACTTATATTACCTACATTGTATAAGTTAATTGGTCGTGTTTATTAGCATGACAGGTAAGAATGCGACTAAATGTTAGGTGAAGGACGGTACTAACGATGGCCTCGCCTAGCTTGAAATTGTTTGGTGTTGTTCGCTCACGTATCTGAAATCAATTTTGGTGATGCTATTTTGAAAAGTATACAGCAACATCGATACTGGAGGACAACTAAAATGCTGCCAAAAACAACGGGACTCCATCCTTTAAATTGATTGCCCATGCACAGGGCTAGGATAACAGAATTATTCAACAGAATTCTCATTTAAATTTGGCAGAATTATCAATATGCACATCGTTTCAATTTTTAAATTTTCGCAATCGCCGTTATTTTTATAAACCCTATTTAACGAAATGCGCAGTGCTCTAAATTGAGCTAATAACACGATTCTTTGCTCAGATGTAATTGACGAAGATAATGAATTCAACAATTATCATTGTCATCGTCCGGCACAGATATCGGAATTAACACCTCAGTTAACATCTTATAGCAAAATATGACTTTTCTTGAATTACCTTTATATGTTAAACTAGATAGGACATCATGTACATTGTACATTGTATCAGAATAAATCGGTTAACCATTGTTGAGAATAACTACCTATTTTATAGAGGAATGCAAATTGTGGAAAGTTTTAGTAAAGGATCAATGCTGTAAAAGTGATCAAACCACTAACGAATCTATTCCAAACGTTTTGAGCATTAGTAAGTCTGATCTACAACGGTACAAGTCTGATACCAGGTCTGGTCTATAACGGTACACGTCTTATACCAGGTCTGGCCTATAACAAAACAAGTCTGATACCAGTCTGGTCTATAACGGTACAAGTCTGATACCAGGTCTGGTCTATAACGGTAGGAGTCCGATACCAGGTCTGGTCTATAACAGTATAATTCTGATACCAGGTCTGGTCTACAACGGTACACGTCTTATACCAGGTCTGGTGTATAACGGTACACGACTTATACCAGGTCTGGTCTATAACGGTACAAGTCTGGTCTATAACGGTACAAGTCTAGTCTATAACGGTACACGTCTAGTTTATAACGGTAGGAGTCCGATACCAGTTCTGGTCTATAACAGTATAATTCTGATACCAGGTCTGGTCTATAACGGTACAAGTCTGATACCAGGTCTGGTCTATAACGGTACACGTCTTATACCAGGTCTGGTCTATAACGGTA
>JAULCA010151619.1:0-10538 GCA_032360845.1 Crassadoma gigantea | reverse complement strand
TAATACCTCGACAGAATGCCCATCATTCGTTTAGCCCATAGACCTCTGATGGCCCGGTACTTCAAATACCATGGTAACACCTCAACAGAATGCCCATCATTCATTTAGCCCACAGACCTCTGATGGCCCGGTACTTCTAGTACATTACCATGGTAATACCTCAACAAAATGCCCATTATTCGTTAAGCACAATTACCTTGTTTAATGCTAACAATTTTTTACATTTTCTAATTTCCTTACTAATTCTTTTCCATTCTCCCCTGATTGATCAACAAACTATTTTCTAATGCTGGACAGATTTTGACAGGAATAAGGATATTTCAGCCAACCACAGAGTTCTCTAACAAATAAGATTCACATCACTTGGTTAGAGACGAGATGAAGTAACTTACTAGCACATTTTATGCTGTTACTGTAAATAGCAGCAACATCTACCGGAGAAAATAAATGCTTCATAATCACAATATAATGTCATCAAGGCAAAACTATTTTGAAAAAATAACTCTGTTCATTAAAATATGTTACATGCATTTTTCATCTATATTGCATAATTCTATTGTTTTGTACAAGTCAATAGAATTTGGAACCTTGCCATTTGTTAGTTCTACTTTCTTGTTACACAACTCAGTTTGAATATGCAAGTATATTATCACTAATGCATGGGAATACAACATAATCATCTTGCATTTTGCATGCAAACAGTGAAAAAATAACTACGGTATGTATCAGTTATGTAAAGAATGCAAATAAACACAATGTAGGTTAAAAAACACTGTAACCAAATAAATACAACATGACACAAAAACATGTAACCAAGCCATTTTAGAGTCAGTATGACTTCAGCTAGAACATCAAATATTTTGATACAACAAAGTGAAAACTATAATGACAAACTGTTTCTGGTGTAATCCTTCAGATCTATAATTTATATTGTATACAGTAAAGTCTTCTTAACCCACTCATTTTCATTCCCAATTATAATGGCTGGGTGGTTACAATTCTGTATAGAAAAATATCCCCCCCCCCCCTAAAAAAAACCCAAAAACAAACAATAATTGGAAAAAAATACTCATATTTACCTTACACATAACAAAAACAGAAAGATTGATAGAAGGTTCTATATCAAACATAAAACCAAATTTTTCCCACAGAAACTGATCAATTGAATTCAAATTAATTTTTTTAAAACATTTTCAACCTAATCCAGTGTCATAGTGCATTGATGCTGTATTTTAATTGTCTCCATCAGTTTCACTTGCAGATAAGTACATTATATGGACTAGGCAAACACAACACAACTTTACAGGCAAAATAATGCCATATATATACTCGTTTACATTCATCATCAACATCATAATGTAAATTTTGACAAAAAAATACAAGCAAAAAGGCGAGTCTAAGCAAAAGATCAATGCATACAACAGTTTTCTCAATCTTTTGCTACGGTGGTTGTGGAGACATCTGTCGTGGGTAACTTGGTCATGAAGGTCTGCTGGAAGTGGAGAGGTAGTGAAGGCATCCTCATGTCGATGCCAAGCTTACATAGGGTTGGGTTGTCTTTGTCTGAAATCTGCAAGGCACACCAGGTGGCAGTGCGAGCCCTCCTGGCCAGGGCTGTCAACTCACTTATGCTGGCGGCAAGTGCCAACACATCTGAAATACAACCAAACTTAATTGTTGACATTTACCAAGACACTGCGGGTTCCCATGAAATTTCGGGTTCATTCAATGATTCCTTGGCACCACGTTGTGGAAATGTGTTTAGACATTTTCTTTTTGCGTTTTCTTTCACTTAAAATCTACACATTTTCGGTTTTTGTTCAACCCACCCTGTTCATAGTACATGTATTATATTTAAGTCATTGGTGTTGCTCTTATTTCTTACTTTATAACCCTTCACCCTGTTGTTGATTTATTTATTCCTTCTTTGTTTTTAACCGACATGAAAATATTCAATGTTGGTAAAGATAATAGTCAAAACCTTTATAAAGACACTGCTCATAAGAATAGTGAATAACAGTTGCTGTTGACCATGTCACTATAACGGTTTAGTGGCAAATATTACAGTTTTGAATTATAACCAAGGTTTCTCTTTATTTCTGAAGTTATACGTAGATTACACAAAGGAAAATTAATAGGAAATTTAAATATCTACCGAAACTATTCAATTTGTGCCATCAGAAAAAAAAAAAAATAAAAATGCCGAAGTATGGCAACATTGAAACACAGGCAACAGGAGACCCAATGGCCTAGGCGCCTATTGCTCATCTGCTTTTGGTTATCATCAGTAATAACATTCAAGGAAAAGAATGAGTGATTTTCACTTTATAATTAGGTGTACCTTTATCATCCTGATGTCGAGGCCCTCCATTTCGGTTCCTGTTAGTTGCATTGACTATCTCCTCTTTACGACGTGCTTGCACCTTTCGGATCCCCTCCAGCCAACGTTCCAAGGCTGAGTGGATGTTAGGATGGAGCCCTGCACCCATTAATCGCTCCATCTTGTCTATCAGTGTCAAGATCTAACACACAATTCAAATATCATTGTTAAAAGTTTGATACTAATATCTAGTTTGTCCTTACAGCAACTGTTTAAAACAGTTGGCAAATTGATTTGCAGGAAAATAAGTGAAATAGGCAAATTCGAATTGCTTACATTGCTATGATGTCTAGGTTTTCAGTTTACAGTTTCAATTAAAGAAAAAAGAAGTTTTTCTTTTGTGATTCATTTAACTGAACATTCTTCTAGTAATATGCTGTGTTCAATTTTTAAAAAGCCATCCCCCATTCCATTTGACCAACAAAAGACCTGAGCATAGTGTTGGCAGGAACGAAACCTTTTGTTCAAATTGATCGGCTCCTTTTGCAACAAGCTCAAGTAGTGCTAAATTAAATTGTGTTCACTGTTCAATTTAAAACCAAAGGCATCTGAGAAATAATGACGCACATTGTTTCAGTACAATTTTTTTCCAAATCATTATGAACATGATGTATGTATTGAACTGACCCTAGCATGCTCCTTGAACGAGTCGACGACGAGTCTGTCCACACGTGAGGGGTTGGAAGGTAGGCGAGGCACCACAATATTGTTGGCGCTAGAGATCCTCTTACCAGGGTGTTGTCTGGCTAACTCAGCTTCAGTCTGTCAAAATGCAAACTCACTTAAAAATTTACCAAATCTTCAATACTTCAATCATGAAAATATTTAAGATATGTTCTGAAAACAATGACATAGTGTGTGTCCTCAACAATCACATAACGTAACTTTGACAGCAATGAAGGCATGGTGATACATGGGAGGGGTAATGACAGTGTGATGAAGACTAAGGTAAATTATGTTTTACTGTCCAAACTGAGCCTCTGCCAAATCTTAAAAGTCCTTCAAGTAGCTGTTCAATTTGATTTAAATGATTTAAAAAAATAATAAAACATACCTTCTTTCTCTCCCTTTCTGTATTCCTGAACTGTTCATAGCATTCTTCAAGTTTCAGATGGAGTTCAATGGAAGGCCCACTCCTCCTTTTCCAAACAAAAATTATTTAAACTAAAAATATTTTATCAAAAGTAATGCATATTCCACATTTTACCAGTAACAGAACCCATATCCATTATTAAACTTTTAAACAGAAAATCATGACAGCAGAAAATTCTATCCAGATCCATTTACAAAGGGAGGTAAGCCATAACCTGTAGAAAGGTTCAAACAAAATCATTCCTGAATACCAAACCCTCCATGGACTAGAACTCCTGACTAATAATATATGAACCATGGATATTCACAGTACTGAAATACATGTATCAGTGACTATTCACAATCTCTTTTAACCGTTTCACCACTTTAGACCATAATGAACTCATCTAGAGACAAATGCATGGTCAAGTCTATTAAAGGTAACAGGGGTGAAAGGACTTAGCTTTTCAACAATTACAGTTGATACAGCTAGGACAAACAATGAAATTATTACCTTAATGACTTTGGATTCTTCACTTGCTTTATCAAGAAGATTATTAACAAATAGATAAACCTACCTTGGTTGTTTGAACCCTTGTAAAAAGGGAGGTAAGCCATAATATGCAGGAACATCATAGATGGTTTCAGGAGGTATGAAGGCAGGAGTGAAGGAAGCATAGGGATCCATGGGATAATACTCAACCAGTTCTGTGGGATACGTAGGATGACTGGTGAGGAAGTGTCCGGACACCAGGCCTGGAGGCGGCAGATAGTGCTGGTGATGATGATTTTGATGAGCCAGGGAAGGATGGTACAATTCTTGTGAGCCCTTTGGTACATGCTGATTTGTAAGCCTATCATTATGTTGTAACACAGTCGGGATACCCTTCACCACACCTGTTGTGGGGTTGGTGTATATGGGCATTGACTTGTGATGGCGAGTGTCTTCCCTAGTTCTCTGCTGCCTGTCCTGGGCCACTGTTGTGATGCCCTTTTGGGGTGTGGATTGGTTCGGACTGGAGTAATGGTGCTGCTGGATAATTGAGTTAGCAACAGATGTTTGCAACTTGCTTAAACACTGCAGCAGTTCCTCGGGGGAGACAGAGACTTGACTGTTGCTGAGGTGTGTCGAGTTGTTTCCAAGTGTGTTACTTCTGGAAGACGGCTGGTTACTGCTGCCAGCACACACAGAACCAGAGTTATCCACTGACGGATTGGTCACAGGTAAACTGTTGGCTGATTGGTTCGGACTTATCCTCGTTGACATGCTTCCTGAACACTGTATATCACCTGCATCACCTTTTTCTGATATGTGGCAGTTTCTGACAGATTTATTCGCCATTAACTTACTATGTGTAGCCAACTGATGATGTGAATATTTGCTTTCATGGTCCTGTTGCATAAAATGGTTACCTCCCGGTCTCTGATTACTCAAATAGTTGCTCACAAGGCTCTTTGGACTCAGATGATTGTTGTCTGACGTCCTATTTTTCCTGATAGACTGGTTCCTGACAGCGCTACCATCTCCTACCATGTTGTTGCTGGGATAGAGCCCGGCCAGGGAGGGAGAATCAAAAGTCCCATGCTCTACCTGATTATTCCTATTTAGAGCATTTTGTGTGAGATAATTAATTGCATTAATGTTGTGATGCCGAGCTGAAGCCTCAGAAGATATATCATTGTTGTTGTTTGTCGGTCTTGTGTGCTCTGAATAGTTAGGAAAACTTCCTCCGGCCTGATTCCAAAAACTCCCTGAGATTCCATGTGGATCTAGATCAAGACTCGTCTGAGTGTTTTGATTGGTGAAGTTAGCATTGTCAGCAGAACCTTTCATAGCTTCGCCATTCTTTACTGATGAAGATCTAGAACTATATGAGCCATAGCCGTTGGACCTAGTATATGGGTTGTTGCCGTTGAAATCTAACATATATCTATCATTTCCTGTAAATGGTGATCCATTAGCATTTACCTCCTTTGACAAGTCTGCTGGTTTACACGTGTTCAGATGAATGCCTGGTTCAGGGTCAGCAGCATTCTGTTCCTTCTGATGTACCTGGCTGTTGGTCGACAGCCATGGATGTCTCTCCTGTGTACTCGTCTGTCTGATTGAATATCTCAAAGAAGGCTCCGGAGACTGTGAAGTCATATTTCCTCCTATTCCAAGATAATTGGCATTAGGCACTGATTTGGAAGGGAAGCTAAGATTTGACTGGATTGAGGAGGACTGCATGTCCAGTTTGTGTGGAATAGTTTCTGCTTTGCTACGGGCAGACCTTCCTCCATCAGGCCAGCAGTCATTCCTTGTGACAGTCTGACCACCACGGTCAAAACTGTACTGGCTTTGGACAGAGGATGGTTGACATTTTGTTGAAATATTTGTACCCTGAAGCCCAACAGATCTGAAATTACAATATACATTTCATTTAGCACTAGGAGTGTCACGGTTAACCGAAAGTACGGTTCACCGCGGTTCATGGGCTCCCGGTTCAGGTCAGTTTGCTTTTTCGGTATTTCGGTTCGGTTCTGAATAAGTAATTGTTTTATTTTTTAATGTTGAGACTTTGTTTGAACTTTTAAACTTCATACTCAAAACCTTGTAACGATGTTTGTTTTGTTTGAGTTTTTTATTGTTTATTTTGTTTACCGGTACATATTAAAAGATATGTAAGTGTTTAATTGTTCTTTTTTAGTTCATGTAAACGATAACAAATGCATAAAATACAAATTTGCCTGAACCGAACCGAACCGAAAACCGACAAGAAAAAATGATAACCGAACCGGAAAAAACATGAACCGTGACATCCCTATTTAGCACTATTCCACAACAATACTGCTGAGAGCAACGCAAGCTTCAAGGAATTAAACATTAAGTGTAATGCAATCTGCTGTGTCATCAATATGTAATGATGTTGACTCATGTGGGCTAATTTCAAAGTTAATTTAAAATTTGAAGACATTTGAGTAACTATAGTATATATATGTATCATTGATAGCAGCTTCAATTTGAAAGTCCTTATGTTGTTTAGTATGCTAGAGAAATACAACAATTATGCTATATTATAAACACCTTGTTTAAAGACATGAAGAGTACAAAAAAATACAAAATAATAATCAGTATATGTTAACTTTTAACTTATAGATATGTTATATATCTAAGTATGAATCATTTAAATATAAGTCATCATTGTTTTTTAGATTGCAGCCCTGTGAATATCATCACTGTTTTAAGGAAGAGGACATGTATTTAAACTAATCAAAAAAATTGTGTCTAACCTAATTTGTATTATATCCAAGCTAAATTATATCCCGACATGTAAAGTAGCTTCTTCCCAAGAAGGTCTTATTGTGAAGCTGGAGTTTGCACTACTGTACAGTTTTTCTTGTTTACTTAAACAAAACAACATTCTAGAATAATAAAAACTTGATCAGTATATTAATGGTGTTCCGAGTTTAGTTAGTTTAGCATCGGTGAGTAAGGCTAACAAACTGATTGATCGAGTACAAAATCCATGATCGGTTTTAGTGGGAATGCTAAGGTGTTGATATTATGGCATTTTCAGTAGAAAATTTCCCAGCTACCTTGTAAAATTGATGGCATCATCACTGCATGACTTTCCTTTAGCTTATAGCTGTTAGTTAGGACTATATATTACAGATTCTGTGTTTTAGGAGATGTTTTTTTCTTATATGATAAATACATGGTATCACTTTTTTATTGGCCTAAGTGACTCAACAGCATGGAGAACTTCTCTATGCATTTCTATAAAACGATTATCAATCGGTCATAAGTGTGTTAATGGTCACTGATGATTGATCATAAAATTTCGACCGATTCCCAATACCACAGTTTGTTGTTGGTGATGACCTTGACACGTACCTGTCATTAGCAGCATAGCTATCTGTATGTTTTTCTCTTGGGATGCTGTCATTTAGGCTACCATCGAAGGAAAATAGGGAGCAGTTCTTGTCTTCATCAACAATCTCAGACACAATGGAATCAAACTGGGAGAGCTTGTCACTGGGTGCCCAAGCTAGGGGCGGACTTAAGGGATCACTAAAGCTGTCTTGCTCGAAATACCCAGAGTCTACATGATTGCAGGGTATTCGGTTAGGTGTGCTGCTGTCTGCAAAAAGGTAGTAGTTGTTACCATTGTCCATGCTGTGTGGGGAGACCTGGTCCGTCTTGGACTTTTGCTGTGGCAAAAAGTTAAATAACCCCACATTGTCATTCTGGTGGTGACCCTACAATAAAAAGCATGACGTACATAGCAAAAGTAGTTTTCAGGGGTTTTTCTCACTGAATTGGGATTGCAGTTTTTACCCTCATTTTGAGAAGAAAATATTTTCAGGAGTAAACTGCAAATTTTGGGAATTGGGCTTGAATATGAAATAATTTCAATTGGGAATGGGGCCCATTATCAGCCCCCCCAAAAAAATTAGAAAAAGCTCAGTTTTTATCTACTTTTCACATAAGTTATGAAAAGTATTTATAGCACTCTGGTGTTCAGACATTACAGTTAGGTTGTTTACATTTAAGGGTAAAACCTGTATTCATAATTGCAACATAATTTATACATAAGTGATTATTATTACAATGAATATGAAATGGAATAATTTAGTGCTCATGTGCATAATATTGATTAACATATTACATAATTATGGAAATTTAAGCATTTTCAGTTTTTCTTAAAAGCTGAACAAATATCTCTTACTAGAAAAATAATTAGTTAATTGGCTTAGTTGGCCATCCCTTATCTGTCTATCAATACAAGTGTTGTTTGCCATAAAAACTTTGATTGTGAATTATCTTTGCAGATATTTGTCCACTACAAAACAAAAACTATATTTCCCATGAACTTTTTTCAATGCCAAAGACATTCTAAAAACACACACATTGCTTATTGAAAACATACCTCCTGATTCCCATACGAAGAGAAATCAATCATGGTCAAGTTGAGATTGGTAGTCATGGATTCCTTTTACACCAGAATAGAAAGCATGATTCTAAAAAAAGTAAAACATGTCAAATTTAATAAAAAAATTCTGCCTTCAAAAATGTGATTGGAAAGTGATTTGATTAATAATTCAAAATGGGGGCATTTTCACTCTAAATTAAACTGAAATTCCCAACATAATCAGTTAAAAAAATCAATAAAAAATGCAGGACAATCGTTGCAAAAAACAGAATATAGCATTCTTGAAAGATTTTCAGACCACCTTCTTTTGTTGATTAGTCACTCCCATAACCTACAAAAATGGCATTAGCTCAGGTAGGAAATTTAAATGAAATTCAGCAGCTTTTCGTGATAATAAGAGTGGATCTAGATCAATAAATAATCCATTTATCGATATATGTGAGGTATGTACATGTTGTTGTCACCATGTCAGCACCTCAAAAGCCTCTGACACTGAATGGTGTCGAAGAAATCAACGTTTTTATAAAGCAGTGTGTTCTGGTCCCACATCAGACATCTAGGCATATAGATCTAGATCTGTCAAAATGTCTAAGTCTTGTGTAAGGGCCAGAGGAAACTCAGGCTACCAGATATATACACTGTAGGTATACATTGTACATTGTAGCTTGATAATTGATTGATAGAGAAAAGGTGGTCCCGGGTTGGAATCACAGACTTGCTGTGCAGCTCTCTTTCTCCTGTTACATATATATTCATAATCAAACTTGCCACCATGTAACAAAATTAAGTAAAACGTACAACTCAACGTTACTGTAACAATAACGCTCATAAGTAACTGTAAGACAAATTGCAACGTCGATGCCGGATGCGCCATGGCAGTGCACCTGTATTATGATGACCACAGGTTCATATTGCGACAGAGAGAGAAAAATACGGTAATATGTCGAATATACATTGTATTATTAAACATAGTATTGTATCTTTTTCTCTCGGTCGCGATATGTAGGTTACCTGTGTGATGACTGTGATGATGACAGCAAAGTAACGTTATTACCCGCCGGCAGAATGTTGCCAGATGCAGAAGATAACAAGAAGTTCCTGTAAAGCATTTCACAACCTAACAGTAACTAAAATTAAACAAGAATTTTGTAAATTCTTTCACGAAAATGTATTGATCACATGGCAACTTGTTATGAAAATCGAGGGAAAAATGAAAGTGAGCATACGACCCCATACGGCATAGTGCAGGAGACAGTGAATCTGACCGCGATCAACATATTTTGGGTGGACGTTTTCGTAATTTAGAAAGGAATGCCAGCGTGCAAATTGGATAAAATATGTTTTAAAAATGTATATATTGATTGTTTATACAGTTGGCAGGTTGGCTTACCGGTGATGTGTGGGTATTCTCATTATTTTTCTTCCGCTCTAATCTGACAGAGAGCGCCATTGACTCATGTTGCCGTATGTATGCTAATTAGCTGTTGTTATTTCCTCCCTCCAAACAGAAGAGTGCTATAGAAGGGAATAAACCGCGAAAATTGAAATGAGCATTTTAAAACCGAGATCGAACTTTAGACGAATGTTTTTTTTCTTTATTTGCAACACTAGGCATACTTTTTATCTAAATCAAAACTACAGCCAAATAGACCATTGCTTTGTCACATGATTTTGGTTAATAGACATAGAACCAGAGCGAAGAACCGTAGACTAACAAGTTATGCACCTGGAGCATTTTCAGAGTGGACAAACAAATCATAAGCATTCATGTTTAATGTTAAATACAATAGCATCAAAAAATGCATTGTCAAATATAGGTAGGCGATCATTGTTTCTCTCTCCACCCCCCGTTGATTTTCAAACCAAAAAATTAAGATCGACATTTAATGATTTATCTCTCAAAAAACGCTTGTATGTATATAAACCAGAGACGTACAATTATACTTCTATGTCTCTGTGTAAACCACAGAGCTAGCTTCAATCTTAAGAACAAAAAAAATATTGATAAATATAAAGCGTCTAGTTAATATGAGTATGGTCTTTATTCAAAGTCGAATATACTATACCACATAATTATATTTGCTATCTAAGTCCGTGACTATATTAAGAATAAGTCAGTTTAATTTTCCTTAGACTGCTATGTACAGGCGATGATAACCACCATACCATAA
>JAULCA010151508.1:0-12740 GCA_032360845.1 Crassadoma gigantea | reverse complement strand
CGTCACTAAGATTTGTATTTGTTATTAAGTGACATAGATTGGAATATGCAAATACCAGAAATAAATGTGTCATCGTTAAGTTCCCCTATTGATTCGTAATAACTTCATGACGTAAAAAAAGCTGCCTTTATTGATCTATTTCTGCCTTTACAATGTTTAATGTTTCTTGTTTTCTTAACAATTCCTTAATCTGTCCATCTGTATATATCACAAATATCCCCCCTTATAACGCCAGATTCTCTACAAAATGATGGCAAGTGTTGCCGAAGTTTTGCTGTATCATCAATCTGCTTGAGATACCCATTGTTAAAATTGAAAAATCTGAACTATTTCCTTCGAATGGCCATCTCCATTCTGCAGATAAAACTGTAATACTGCGTCATTGACTGTCAAACTAGCTTGCGCCTGTCTAGCCACACCGACTGGACACTCTATTCATTGTAATTGATAGTAAACCAAGAATACTGTCATATTAAAAGAGGAAACACCTGTTCGGATACAGTAAACTGGATCAGTAGTGTCACCATACACTTATAGACCACACCTGTCTATAAAACTATATATCCCAGCTTCCAGACTCATCCGTCAGTATCAGTGCTATGTTGACGTTATCATATACTATCTAAGAGAAGACCCCACGTTGTGTACTTTAACGGAGACATAAATACATGATAGGTACAGTAAGGTGATCAAGACAAATCAGGCCGCTGTTTCGTATTCCCGGGTGTATAACTTACCCGAGAGTATATCTGTTAAAAAGAGATGTATGCTATCGTTCTGGTATATTGACATTGCAAGAACTTCTAAAGTAGTATGCATGTAAAGTAAGACGTTTGAATTCAATGAGTTACGAGCTGGTGTTTACCATGCAAACCTTCAAAGATTGAGTAGGACTCTTCTCTGCAGATATTCTCCACCCTTACAAACGTTGAGATGAACAAGAATGCAGTATAACAATGGCGACGTGGAGTGTATAGACCTGATTACAAGGGAATTAGGGTTTTATAAACACTTATGGAACTATTTAGACTAAGATCCCCTTAGCGGTATTCTCATGTCGTTATTTGCTATCAATCCACTTGACTCGCATGGAAAGTCTACTTTTTGTTGGCTACAGGTTTCGTGAGTTTGTTGAGACGCTGTTACCGTTTGTGTTATGTAAAATCTTTGGGCTCTGTGTCAATATGCTTACCCGGTTTGGAATGCTTGACTCTCAAATCGTTACGCCGACTGATTGTAGATAGGCTTTACTCAAAAACGTGGACAAGCTGCTTTAAAACCAAACTTGAAAACAAGAATACCTGCCAAAATTGCACGTGCACATTGTATTCCCACTCAAAGGCAAACCTACATAAAACATCAATGTTGATTTTTCGGTTTGAGTGTTTTTCGATTCGCAACCAAGGTCTCTGCTATATTGATATGTTAAAGAATAAGGGTGAAAAAGACATAGGTAAAACAGAATGTTATAAGGCTATGTTCTTGAAGTCCACGTCGTTATCAGCTTCTGATTAACGCTCAGTGGCTCGAGGCGAACTAGTGCGGTCAACTTCAAACGTTGGAATACGGATTTTTTGTGACTTTAAGTGCGTGTTTGCCTGCTGAGAAACATGTCGATTACATCAAAGCACGGGTTTAAAACCCCCATCCGCGAGGTCCATGCTTCGCTGTGGGCCTACAGCAACCTTCGCGATGGCTGGCCAGATCTCTACGCAGCCTCTTCACATTCTCGTAGGTTCCATTATGTAAAACGGTTACACACCAACTTAAGATAAGAATTCGAAGAATATAGTTCATTTTAATGGGCTTGTATAGAGTTAAATACAGATAATGCATGCCACCTACTGCGAACGGTTAGACAGACAGTGTTATCTTTATGGGAATAAATATTAGGACAAATTCCTGAGAAATCTATGACAATCTATGTGTTACATTTCGGTAGAAACTAGCAGGGTAGACTGAAACCTTTAAGACATTTAAACTCGTATTTTAAATAAAAATATTATACTTTAATACATTTAATAAAACAAAGATGTTAAAACATTTTCTCTCATCTGATAAAGGTTTATTCCTATGATAATAAACAATCGCACTTTTATACTTATTTCCAAGTTAATGGAATGAGAAAAGTATAGAAAAGTATTATGTTTCTCAGAGGACATTTGCATTTATCACAAGCCCGGATGCCAACTTGTCTGTGAACCATCCCTTAACGCTGTGTTTGTAAGCTGAAGGATTCTTAGAGAAAGTACGGTGATATTGTCCGGTTAATTACTGTTCAACCTGCTAAATGATAAACATATGTTTAAATGGAAACATCAACAACAACACAGCTACCAATTTTCTTAATTAAGAACAGAGAGAACACGAGGTATAAACATTTTCTGGTGATTTTTGAGACACAGAATAATTAATGCATTTAAAAGGGATTAAAACTGGAGAAATAACGATTAGAAAGTTTCACAAACATTTAACACAGCGTGATGATAATTAAGCACTGATATTAAGTTGTATTATATTGTACTGTGACGTATTAAATAATGATAATAGGTAAGCACCTATATTAAGTTGCATTACGTTTTGGCGTGACGTATCAAATTATGCTGTTTCTTTTGCCATACTGTGATAAAGAAATGGAAACGATACTAAAATAAGTCTACTAAATGCTCCTAGACGCTTGTTTTAATGGTTTTATATAGGCTGTGTTTATGGTGAAGCACAAGGGATATGTACGTTTCCCACAGAGTCACAGCAAGTTGTCAGAGACAAAACGCTATAGTGTACAACGTATTACGGCAGTTCGAGTTGTGTTTAGTAACCAATTACCGAACCAGGAGGCAATTTTGTTTTGATAATTCTCCTTAAGCACCATTTTCTATCTTTTAATTTGTATCTTCTGTCACTGTCATCTTGCTGATTATGCCAAAGACAGGCCTCTTGAAGACACTGGGGTGGTTAGAGAGACACTTCAATAAGTTAGTCTAGGCAGTTAACTAAAGTTATGCCGTTTTCATTATGGCGACAAACATTCACGATTGTACCAGAATAAATATGTATTATCGAGCAAATGATTTGTTGGAAACATAGTCATATTTTTGTCCTTAAATCATTGTTAAATTTGTAAAATGAATTTGCAAGTTATAATGATTCAGTTTGGGATTTCATTAAACTGTTTTACCCTACATTTTTAAATTGTTTATTATTACGTTTGCTAGGAGTAACCATGAATGACTTTCGTACTGATTGTAAATGTTTAAAATATAAGGAAATCACTTGCTGTCTTTACATTTTATTGTTTGACGTCATGAGACAAAGTATGAATCACGCTATTTCTCTTCAACTGCTCTTTCTTGTGACATATCTTATGTAAGAAAGATATATTAAGCAAAGATTTTGTACACTTATACCTTGTATTAAAATGAATCATACAAAAATCGATTTATTAATTTCACACAATTTTGTATTTAAAAAGCTACATTCACATAATATGTACATGATGTATTTATGTGATTAATTTGTTTTGTTTGTTTTTGGTTTTAAGTTCTAGTGATACCTACGGTCATATAGAGGTTCCCCAACGCGTTTTAAGACAAGCTGTATGGTCACCATCAAGATCTCACAGAAAAATATGTTTTTTTGTTTTTTTGTTTGATACATGTATGTATGGAGGTCGACGTTGTTTTTAATATGCTCATTAGAGTACCATTTAATTTTGTTGTCAATTCTCAAGCTCCTGATGTTAGGATATAACATTACTTGGGTTCGAATTAAGCTTACTTGGCGGGTGCAATCAATGACGCAGAAGACGTTCACCCTTCCAGAACCTGTGGTCTTATTCCCCTTATGGTCTCCATGTAAATCTTTATTTGTTGTTCATATTTTGTCCTAGTTTTACAGAGTTTGAATTCGTATTGTGGTTTAACCGACACTTTGGTATTCTCTTGGGGTTTTTCCAATTAATTTATTTTCATATTTTCTCAAGACAATAGATTTACCGACTATCTTATTCAATTTGAAAATTGATTAACGGGAGTTAGATAAACTTGATAAACAACCATTGCGAATCTTTGGAATTTTTTATCCTACAACGCTTCGATATTATATCTAAAAAAATCACCCATACATTCCCTTTAGCAATACATTTTTCCTGTTACCGATCGGGGAAATAATTCCCATTAACTATGACATCGCAATAGAAGATTACATATTAAAGATTTGTTACTTGGCGTCATAATAGGACGATTGACCAATGAAGGATTTGACCCGCTTCTGGGTAACCGAAATGTTTACCATCATCCTGCAAGTTTATCCACTTAGCTGGAGGTGAGGAAACAAACATAAATACAAAAAAATGATTACAAAGGCACAGCAGAAAATCAAATGCACGAGATGAAAGAGAAACACACATGCAATCATATTTAAGTATCTGAATTCATAATTTAAAAATTTAATGGAAACACAAAAAGTCGAGTATTGAACTGAGTATACATTCACATAAGTTCTTACATGACCAAATGCTTAGTACATGTATATATATATCAGTATTATGAGTTTTTATTCTATGTAATCAAAGACGACAGACAAAACTTCCAGTCAATATCCTATCAGACACTGAGTTACTTTTATAATCTGTTGACGTGGCCAACCTTTTGTTGTGTCAATAATTTACATGTCCATAACTAGTTATAACAAGCATTTTCAGCTTAATGAAACATGGAGCCAACATTTCAAATTGACTTCTTCTTCAAACCATCTTCAAAATTTAAATTACTTTCATAACATTTGTCTCATATTCATCCCTTTAAATCACAGTTCATGCAGGTTTTGTGCTTAGTTTTAATATTTAAGCAAATAGCATTGATCCCAATGCTATAGAGACATTTTATTGAGTTAAGGAAGTTTGCTTGCTATAAAAGGCTCGTGAACTAACAAATGCAACGTGAGGAGGGCAGTCGAGATGTAGAAAAACTATTTGTTTGTCTGTCATTGTACTCATTGTTGTCCCACTCGTGATAAACTTTTGACAAAGTTCCATACAAATATGAGACCATTGACATTTCGAGACAACATATGGGCGATATTTGTTAGGAATGTTGGCTCGACGCTATACGTGTCCAGTGTCAAAGGTTGAGTGCGGGATACGGACGTGTTGGCCTGACCAATGGAGGGATCAAGTGGACCCGGACAAGTCCGTGATTTTAATACCAGTCATGTCACTGTTTCATCAGGTTACTTATTTTAAAACGACACCACTGTCCAAATAAACGAACAACTGTTGTCCAAGTACCTCAATTTGGCAAGATATTATTTGACAGTATAGGTTTGCATACATAAAATTCTGCTTCTTAAAAGTGCCATAACGCTTCGCTCCCGGATTATAATTAGGGAGCAAAATAAGACCGTGCACATGTATTGTCATGTTTCAACAATGCGGACGAGATGCTATCACCTTCAATAATTTGTATACTTGTTTTCCGATTTTATCTTAAACGTTACAATTATTGTATTATTATAACATTACAATGATCATTAAAATAATTCCTGTTAATATCTATATGAAAGAATAGAAAAAAAGGGGAAATTTTGCAATAATCCTTACATTAACTATGAAAGTACTAGAAGTATTTCAGAGAAAAAAATAACATTGGTTTTAGTAGGCTTGCTGTCATGTCAGTTTGTACCACTTCCCAAAGCCGGCGCGTCATATGACGTATTCTACACCTTACGGGGGGTAACGTGACACTTAAACACCTGTCCTACCTGTAGTGAGGGAAGTACATTCCTCATCAGTAATGCAAACAGGTCTCTCTGGCTCTACTCTGGTGACTGTGTCCCTCGGAATCCTGGGGGACTCAGACATTTGTCAGTGAATCCCAGAACGAAATAGTTTTCCCATCACGTCAAATGTTCTTTTGTGTCTCTACTTCCCGAATAGATACTCTTAGAATGCATTAGAATTATTGTAAGGGCGATACATGATAGCCAAGCTCATACCGCAAGCTAAGCGTATCAGATGCAATCGTTTCACTCAGTAAGTGACATGTGAACAAATCCATTTCAAAACCTAAAACTATCTCTTAACTGATATAAAATGCTATAAAATTTATATATACTCACGAATGGTTTTAATTCATTCCATTCCCATTACCATAATTAGTAGAATTTTGACATGAATTCAGATTTCGGAATGCCAGTCAGTGTTTTGTAACGCTATCTAACCAATGTATGCATTATCGATATTTTGCTTGACGAAAGCTAATGTTAGAATGTTGATGATAACGTGAAATATTCCATCTTTAGCATCATAAAATATTCATAGTTCTCACATGAAATAATGTTATATTTGTTAATTATACCACGTGCCTGTTGTGTTGACAAATACATTTCATTGGAATAAGAAACAATGTGTGATAAAAATGTTGTGGAACAGAAATGTCAGCTTAAACAACATGCAAAATCAAAGATGCTTTCTATCTTCATTCAAAACTTTAGCAATATGTTAAAATATGTAAAAAACAGGAAAATTTAATTTTCAACATTGATGTATCGAATAAAACAGACTAGGATCAGTTCCCTAGTCATTTAAGCTGTCAATCAACAATTGAAACTTCACAGGTGCTTTTGTTTACATGGTAGAATTATCCTCCTTATTCAACATTCTTTAAAAGTCAATCCACTGTTCAATTCAAGGAATTTCAATTATCGCCGTTTTCTTATTTTTTGTTTCAAAACCTGGCACCTATTCAACAAATATGGTAGGGCCAATTAAGACACCTGTAGGCGTTAGAGAGGCTATTGTGTAGGCAAAGTGTTTTATCATCATCGCTCCAGGTAACGCCAGTGCACACCAGGGCGTAACTATGTTTAGCCTGTCAATTCAGCCGATTAGCATTTAAGTTTTATAGAAACCTGATACCTATATTAACAATGCAAGGAAGGTAAGAAAAGACAGTGTGTACGTTTAGTAGTCTTTGTAGCGGAGTGGGGTAACAGAAGTCTGTACAAGGCCGATGTTTACCCGGGCATAAACAAAACGCAGAATTCCCCTATGGGACAAAGCACATCGTATCATGTATCGCCTTGAACAGACTTGTTCACACTTTAATGAAAAAGCGACGAAAGAAAATTGCCAGTTGTAAGGGTAACTTGCGATGGTTGAATTCCATTAATTATAACGTTGGAGATATTACCGAAACCCTCCGAGCGAGGATCTCCAGAACGGAAAAAAAATCCGACAAGCATGAGAGGGGTACCATGTGGACATATTGGCCAGTCCTGTGTTGTATGCTTAGCGTTAAATGACACCCTTACTATATAATTATGCTGTTGAATTCGATATTCACACTATTTCAAATTTTACAAGATTTAGTATATATATCTTACTCCCGGAGAACAGTGTGCATCCGTGACTTGCACTTAATTTTGTATATCTTTTGAACGTATACCATTTAATTATTTGAAATATTTTTAAAACCACGAACGCATATTCAAAAATAACAATCATAGGTATATTAAATGCAACAGAGACTACTTGATAGTGTTCATCTATAGTTTATGTCCAGTTAGTATTCCGATTTATGTCCTTAATGGAAATATCATAGCTATACATCCCGTTATTTACATGTCATTTCAGGCTATAAATTTATCAGTATAATTGGCATTTGTCATGATCACATTCAAGACAGTTTCATAAGAAAACACAGAACTATCATCGTTGTGATAATGTATCAGAACATTTTTTTTTATAATCAATAAGATGTTATTTTCTATATTTTTTGGCTTTCATTTCAGTCTAATTTTTTTACCAGTGTTATATAATTAAATATGTCATTCTTGTAGCAATCTGAAATTTTCGTTACGTATATTACGTTTTTTGATAATTTCAATATTTGCTAAAACTCACAACAAGAACTAAACATGCAAGGTGGAATTAGTTTCCTAAGAATATCTGACTGTCTGAGTATTAAGGCAGAAACGAACAAAAAAAAAATCAAAACAAATGTATAAATAGGCAGATATTGTACGAATTTTACTATATCATTTTCTTTAAAAATTCTCTGGGAACAAACACATTTAATTTAATAACAGGTTAGCAATTTAATTTGTAATATTTAAAAAGTATCTTAAAAATAACACATTTTCAGTGTACATGTATAAGTAAATTTCTCTCATATTATCGTGGAATTAGGCCAACAGACATATTTTAGATCTTATTTTTTTTCCGCTCTAAAGAAGGTACTTGAAATGTTGTATCTAATAATAATCTAGAAAACAGCGGTAAGAATTTTCAAAATCATTGGAGTCCTGTTTTGTATTTATAATGGAATGCTCACAAATTATTTTCTTTTACCATTATCAAATTAATTGGTTCGTTATAAAAA
Organism: Crassadoma gigantea; assembly: GCA_032360845.1. NCBI lineage: Eukaryota > Metazoa > Mollusca > Bivalvia > Pectinida > Pectinidae > Crassadoma > Crassadoma gigantea. The sequence goes on along the minus strand of JAULCA010151508.1, from coordinate 4,359 downwards.
GTTTTTATTTATTGAGTCAGATACGCCCATAAAAATGCAACATTTTCCTTTATGTAATAGGTAAAATAGGGGAGAAAAATAAAACATGCGCTGTCAACGCTGAAAAACACCCAACAAACTCATAAGGCAAGATTTGAATATTACACTATCAGTTTCAAATCATTGAAATAAAACATTTGTTACAATTGAAAACAAAATTATATATGTAAATAATCGTGTCCCCGGGGGTATTTAACTGGTTATCACTGGATCAGTCATGGCCTATAATTACTCCGATAACCTCATAGGGGGTCGGATCGATACATCTTTATAGGGGGCGCACACGTCGGTGCTGAGGCTTCAATTCAGGCAGGAATAGATATAACCATTGACAAAGTATAAAACAATGCTTAAATCGCTACTAATTCGAAGATTTTAGCACGATAGACAAGGATATCATGAATAATATACGATAATTTATATATATAATCTCATATCGTATTTCATCGTCTCTGGAGAATGCGTTAACCTAATGAAATGATATATTTGTCATAAAAATGTCAATTTGTATGCATAATGAGTGCAGCAATGGAAGCTAATCCGCTAATTAATTTATAACAGTAATTATAAAGCAATAATATCATTAGGATGTCTGCTTGATAACGATAAACCAGTCGCCATAATACCGTTTATTATTAAAATCTAAGTACGTCGCAATATGATAATTCTTAGAATTATTTGGGAGAATAAATTCATAGCTTATCTCTGTGCGTGGGTATAACACTACATGGATGAATGTATCTTTCGTGCGTAAAATGTATTTATGATTTCAGTTTATCTGTCATCAATGCACATAAAAAGACACAACGTTACACTCTGTGTTATTTCTTTGAAATTATTATATTTCGGCCACCAGCAAACAGTGCAGCACTCGTGTTATTGGTTGGTGTTGGGTGGAGAACCGATTTCCCAGCTAGAGGTTCAATTAAATACAACTCAGGCTAATTTCATTGATGCGTTTTCATAACTGATAAAATCATGTTTAAAATATGCTTGTTTGGACGAGGTTGTTAAGAAAATCTATGGCTGGCACCGAGACTGAGACTGACATTGACTGCAAGGTCTCTCACATAGGAACTGCTGTTATACGGGCATTAGAGAAACGATGCGTAGTGAATGCTTAAATGCTTGCTATATGTTCATTTCTTAAAGTTATTATCGTAGTAAAGGTAGAACAAACCCTCCATCAATGTTGATAAACTAAACTATCATGTTTAATTATCATCGTTCAATAATATGTTTACCTTTATTGTGGTTAATTATCTGCTTACTTCAGATGCACTATTAACTTTATATTAATAGAAAACTCACAAATTAATTATTTTGTAATAAGTTATTTTGTCTGAGTCTTTTGGAGAAGGATAAATAAATGCCTTTGTTTAATTTTAATAGATCGGAATTTCTCATAGATCAACTACCTCATTGAGATAAAAATGTTGTAAATTCATCAATTATAATACACAAATATATGTATAAATTACGGTTAAAATAAATTAATTGGTGAAAAAAACTGATCAGGCAAATAATTTACAATTTTATTTATTGATAATAAATGAAAGAAAACTAAAAACAAACGTTTACCAAAGGAGAATACTAAAAAAACCTAGATCGATACAATAATGTCACATCAGGAAACAGAATGACACATACGCACACAAAATAAACAATAAAATGTAATCAATTATGATTCAATACTGTAGAAATAAAGCTACACTACGGACTGTCCGGAAGTGTTTATGACAACTGAAGTGCCCGTATCTATTATATAGATATGACAGCTTGTCGCGATTGATCCAACTGTAGAAAAACAGTCGCAGTTCATCTCCGCGTTAGCTCAATAAATTATTCTTTCCACATATACATTGAAACTTGAAACTAAAATACTTTAAGTCAATATATTGATTAAATCATTAGTTGTATACCTCACCATAAATTTAATATAAATTTTAAAATATTGGAATTAGTTGGGTAATTTTGCTTGTATGAAACACTTATTTTATTTTATTTGGATTAATACAAAATATTATTTTTAAGTTAGTGTTATTGTAATGAGGTAATATTAATACCTTAGATAGCGCTTTTATATACAGATGTTTGAAAATAATAATAGCATAACATCATCAACGTGTGAAACGAAAACATAGAATGAGGTTTCATTGTGTGAATAAATAGCCACCAAAAAAATAGTACGTCTCTCGTGGTTAAATGTGATAGTGTACATGTATGCATTGTTTTAAGATGGAAAAATAAATCTATAATTCAAATATTATTATTTATGATTATATCTGACTTACCAAAATCCTAATCTTATTGACTAATTACAGGAATCAGCTATCACACAGTCATTTGCAAATGGAGACTTATTGATGCCGCTATTTGGTAGTGATTCAGTAGATCATATTAAAAACATCCTAATGTTTTCCATTTTTCTTTGTCAATACATATGTCATTAATCAGATGATTTTGTTAATGTGTTGTTGGTGTTTTTACTATGGTTTATCATTAACTATCAATATAGAAACGTTAAAATTAATACCATTCATTTAATCAAAATGTTAAACAAGAAATCGTTTACTGATATATCAATCATTAACTGCAACAACACACTATAATGCTGTCTTCCATACATCGTCATGGTTATGGCCACTCACACGTGACCTTGAAGTATGAAATATTTTTGATGTTTTAACTACTTACGTGCTCATATATTGCCTATGCTGGCGCGGAAGTAAGGAATAAAGCTGGTACAGGTGCATGGCGGTATATTTGACAGTTTTACATCGCTAGTATAAGATTGATACGGATTCGAGTTTAAATTGGCATAAAACACTTAAATAGATTTTTTCGAGAAAATGACACCTGGTTTAGGATTTCATTAAGCGTAATGTTAAAAAGTGCAATCGTATAAAATACTTTGCAATTTAAAATTATATCTACGTAACAGTCGTGTCGACATTAGGGATTTTGAGAAAATGAAAGAATCACTTGAGTTCTAGCCGTATATTGCTGGAGATTAGTGTGCGCTGTGGATAGGTTGTAAGCTTTATGTGTACCCACGAGAGATGGGGTATCATTTTATGATGTTATTCATTCTACACAACGTGATAAACCTCCGAAACTCTTCAAGTTTATTCAAATTTTTGACACCGATAAACATCGCACATGCATGCTACTTCACGGCATGAAGGAGGGGTGATACCATCACTGTAAGAGTGCAGGCTTAGCGTTACGTTGGCTCTAAACACCCTGGACCAAACCATCCAACAGATCGGCCGATACGGGGTAGCACTGAAACATAGACACTCAGAAAGTATGGATAGATCCCCTTATTATTGACACAATTAGTTCCTGTGTGTGGGAGCGCCCTCTGCTGTCTGATTTTATGTGTCATTGATCCAGGTGAGAGCTGGTCTACATAGGGAGTTGTGTCGCTTTGTACCGCCCTATGAACAATATGTATGAGTGCGTGTGTTTGTGTGTGGCCAGCGACGAGGATACAGCTGCTGAGTTCAGAAGCTGGCTGCTGCTACACGGTGTATATACGTAGGACTGATTTACTTCACACCGAGCTTACAACACCTCCCCTTCATAGCCAAGCGATGAGTGATTGACATGTGTCCTGTTACATATCATAAATATGATAATGCTGTATCCGCTAGCACAGGGAGTTTGTGTATTTATAGACGGTGTGTGTGAGGCGTTAGAATGTCACTTTACATGTTATAGGAGATATTGTTCAGAACTGTAATGTTTTCCAATTTCCAATATTTACTTGATCAAATTCATGAAAAATGTTTTTTCTTATCAGGTGTCATACTCTTGTATATGCTTTTGAACAGATGCAGTAGATAAAGTCTTTGGTATATTACATGTATAATAATGTTGTATGCTAATACCTTTGAAGTGTATAAATATCTTTGAAGTGGAATTATATCAAAACGTTTAAATATATATAATAATATAACATTATCGTAAGCTATTTATTTCATTGGTCTTCTAAATAGAAAGAAATCCATTTTATTTTATTATTAAGTTAATGTTCAAGTGTAATAATAACTAAAGTCTAACAACCTTTAAAGGATGACGCTGCTGGAAGATACATATTGATGCCCTAGTGATACTATATCTATTGCTTATATATGATAATGACTAAGCAATATTATGTATATATTTTTTTTTTGAAATAATGGCTCAGTGACATTATGTAAATTGTTTTATAATCATGGATAAGAACTTAATGTTTATTGTTTGTACAATGACGTATCAATCACATCATGTATACTATTTGTATAAGAATAGCTGCGTGATATAATATGTATT
>JAULCA010151397.1:0-15076 GCA_032360845.1 Crassadoma gigantea | reverse complement strand
TCTTGACATTCCAGGAGTGACTGCAGCTATTATACCCATGCCATGAAATGTCCCATGGCCGTCAAGCGTCCTCAGATAATGGTCTACGTTGTCCGCGACGTATTGGATAAAAGACCCTGTATCAATGTTCCAGCTATTCCTATCACTAGATGCTGCAGCGTTTAGTTCAAATTTGTGAACTTCGTTGTAAGACGAACAACACCTAGGTTGTTAAGTGTCTCGATAAGGAATTTAGATCCAAATAAATTCAGAAATAAAGAAAAACATAATTCATAACACAAAAGTAAAATAAAGCGTGTATTTCGATCATAGTGACATATTGAAAAATGTGTACGCAATACACACGGTTTGCATGTACGGGCTTCCATACTTTTTTATTTGGCCGTAGTTTTATCGTACGTACATGTTATCTACTTGTAATATAGTTTTTTTTCGACAGATTTATTTAAATTTGTCTATGACTAAGTAAAGCAGAGGTTCTCTCTCTATTTTCATAATCAAGTGAGTTTACAATGACAATTCGCTACACCGACAATGAGCGATTGATATGAACCTCGACATTGTGTCGATCTTTCAGATTCGTTCCAATAAAACAGTTAATCTAGCTATATAAAGGTAAAATACTTATTCTAATTACGACGAATTATCTATAGCATATGAAGAATGTGTAGAAATATATATTCTTAAGCAGTAATGACTTACCACAATAAAAACGATGATTCTAAAATGCGTCGTCTGCATTGAGGTTATCGCCCTTTTCGAACTCTTTTTGAATACGGCGGCCCATAGGTGCCAGAAAGGTTACGAGAATTTCGACGGTCCGTTACACATTTGTGATCATGATTTCATCATTTTCCCCTATGTCGATTTTTAATATGTTGTTTAAAGGTAATAGCTCTAATGTTTAGCAAAAAATGATTTCTGTTGCAATTAGTTTGAGGTTGTATAGTATGGTGACTAGACTATAAGAAGATGCAGTTTTTAAGATTCAGTAAATATTTCCTGTACATCGTTATCACATCGTATCCTGTAGCTGTAGTTGTGACATCACAGTGTCTAGATATATCAACGTTCGATTCATATCTCCATGGAAACAGACTGGAGTGCTATGGCAACTGTAAACATGTACTCTCGGGTGTATTTGCCGCTGTACTTTGTTTGAAGGAATGTTTGAAGTTTTCCTTTTGTACGGCTGTGAACTATAGTAAGGCGATACTGGAGTGTCAGCTGGTGTTTATCCAAGGGATACTAGAGTTCGATATGGAAATAGCCAGCAGCAACTAGGAGACCGTATACTCCACCGGTATACCGCAGGTAAATTTATATTTGGAATGTCATGCATATATCACATGTACAGTGGACCCGCAATAATCCAGACGCCGATAGTACGGAAAACTCGCAATCCAGACGGAAATTTCCGGAAAAGGATTTCCGTAACGATATTTGTACTAGTCCGGAAATCCGAATTCCGGCTCCGGAAATACGTTTTGGGAACGGTATGGTGTTTTTCTTAGTGATATTCCCGCAATAGTCCGGAAAATTATGTCGCCACATGAAGTCATTTTTATGTTCAGTCAGTCGTGTCACAGGTGTACACCCGGCCTATCGCTTGACACTGTGTGTAGTCATAGCGACCGCTGCCAGATCATTGCCTTGGGCGCTCACCTGTGAAGCTCGTGTCAAGTTTTATACAATACATGTATAGTTATAAAAGTATATTTGCAGCTACATGTATAGAGTGTAATACACATGACCAAATTATTTAATCGTAAAAGTTTAAAGATTTTTTGAACGGTTATGTTTTCTAGCTTTTCATAATTTATTTGATATCGATTCATGGTAACTGATATGTAATAGTCATGATATCAACGTAAATGTTAGGGATATTTAATTAATATCGTCTACAACATGGTCTATCAAAGACTTGTGCATGCTCAAAATAGAAAAAAAACGGCATGGATTTTTCAGTGAAATGTCAGTAATGCCCGTGTTATCAGTTATACATCTGGAGTTTGAAATGAGAAAACACAATATTAAAAAAGGCATTTGGCTTGTACAGTAGAATCCAGATAATGTCACGTCTCCTAATGTCACTTTTCTGTTAATGTAATGTTTTATTCATGCACCGTTTTTCCTGGTCTATAATCTATGTAATTTAATTCTTTTATTGTCACTGGTTTTAATGTGGACTCCTCTTAATATCACTTTTTTTCCTCCACTGTCACAAAAAAAAACCCCACAGGTAAATGATGGTTACATGTATGATTTATGCCCTTACGACTGAGTATCACACCTTATAGCGTTATGTAAACAATGCTATGCTCTAACAGGGTCTTTATAGACTGACCTCACATACATGTACCTGTACACAGGAGATTCACTTGGGTTGAAAAACAAAAGAGTCTTAGGTCTGTGTCTCTTATGAATGCCAATCTTGCCTAACTAACATGTGCTCTTTGTTCCATTACATCTTAAGTCTCCGAATTGAATTCCTATTGTAGTGAAGTAGATAGGCTTGCAAGTGGAAGGCCTTCCATGCACATTATGGAAAGATGATAGAGATAAACTCAATTACTTAAATTAAATATAACTAATGAAGTTAATATTTTACATCAACTTGCAAAATGAACAAGGTAAGTTTCAAAATATCTTTATTTAACAACCTTCTTGGCAGTGCCACAGGGATCAGGTATTGACCAAATCCACTTCCGGTTTTGAGGACAGAAAAACACATCTTCTGTTAATGTCATATTTCGGTTAATATCACATTTCCCTCTGACAAATGAGAAGTGATATAAAGAGGATTTTACTGTATTAATCACGGAGACGGCCGGGTAAATAGTGGGGCATTATCACATTAATTGGTGAACTGTCGTTACATTAAGAAGGATCGTTTTAAATCACGAGAATTTACCTGTTATACACCCAAGCATTGTGTAAAGTTAAGGAGAGGTGATTGCCGAGAAAGCTTGGGTAGACCGCTATGCTGTTGCTGACAATTTACAGCTTCGATTTTCGATCTCACTTATTTTAAACTGATCCGCGCATATATATATATATGAATTAATTTTGTGAACAGTTTTCACGATCCTAAAAAAAACCCCAAAAAACCCCCCGGAAAATAAACACAAAAACAGTCTGTTGGTAAGTAAATACGAAACTTTTTTTTATTTCAGTAGGACTGATAACTGATAAGGTATTAAAAACACGGACTGATGGTTAGTTGTCATTTCTTTAAAAAAAACCGGAATGCCCGGTAAGTTGTCATTCGTTATCCACGAAAACAGAACCGGACTGTTTTTAAGTTGACATTTGAAAAAAAACCCCAAAAAAACCGGACTGTTGGTAAGTTGTCTTTTGTTAAAAAAAAGCGGTTAAAAAATCCGGACTGTTGGTAAGTTGTCTTTTGTTAAAAAAAAGCGGTTAAAAAATCCGGACTGTGTAGTAACGTGTATGAATTTTTCTACAGCGTTGCTTCATACACGGACTGTGGTTAGTTCTTAATGTGGTTCTTACAGATTTGGTAACAATAAAACACGTGCTGTCCGGACTGCATGCACTCTTTTTTGAGGGAAAATCACTCTTTAACACGTAGAAAGAGGTAAGTTAAACTAAACATTAATAAAGTAAAGAGTCCTCCGCAAGTAACTTTTTTAATATGCTGCACCATTAGTTGTTATCGCAATCTATGAACCACCTGTAAATTCTGATTGCGTAAGCAACCAAAAACTAAATAGATGTAATTTCTGACTGTTTACAACACCGACATAACGCATGTTTTGTTGTTCTAAGGTTTACGCTGTATATTTTATTTTGTTAAACATTCTATTAACAGCAAAGGTCATTACGACGTGTTTCTATGTATTTTGTGTGAGCATGCACGTGTGTACATGTGCTGGAAACAGGGTATGTTGGTTAACCTCCTTGTGATAGGGCGGAACTAGTGCCAACTTTATAGTGCTATCTTTCTGAAAAATAATGTTTAAGGCAACGCACCACCCATCCAAATTATACTGATGTGATTTGGTTTTATTTTGTTTAACGTCCTATTAACAGCTAAGGTCATTAAAGACGGTCTCCCCTGCGTGCAAGATGCATGCGTGTAGTGAATGCGTGTTTATTTTGGGAGGCTTCGATATGTTCGTGTATTGTCTCTATGTGATAGCGCGGAACTGATGCCGACTTTATAGTGCTACACCACTGAAACATACTGCCGAAGACACCAGCCAGGACATCCTACCCGTTCACATTATACTGACAACGGGCGAACCTGATGTGTGTGGGTTTAACGTCCTCTCAAGAGTAACAGTCAAATGATGACTGATGACTACGGAGACACCGACAAAAAAGAAAAGTGTAGGAAAGTGAGTTGGAAAATATACATCCGAAGTCTTTCAATTTAGTCAGTTGATCCATTTTTAATTTCTCGGTAACCTCACCTCTTATGACATTTTCTAAGGTACAGTTGGTCTTCTTTGTCCTGGGCCTGCAAAAAGAATGCATAACATTGCGTACGCTACAGATACATGAAAAGGGAGGATCCCTAAACCTATACAGAACATGTTTCTCTATAGATAGGGGATATGACTTGAATTTCTATATTGAAATAATAATTTGGTGCGTTATTTGCTATACTCTTTTCCACAGAGACTGGTAGAAGCATGTGCAAACCACGACTGTAATGTAGACCAGAAATGTATTGCGCTAACGTCGGGAATACGGACATGCGTCAATCACGGTAAGAACAAATGATCAAACATGTTTCCTATCGTGACCATATCGACTGTCTTTGTTGGTACTGAAAAGTAAGATATTTAGCTCACTGTCAGTTTTTTATTTGTTTCTTAGTTGTTTGATTTATAGTAAATGATTCTATTTTCAACGGTTGGTTATCAACTATACCGCAGTGTTTAATATTGCCTCTCCAAATAGGTATTGTAGTTTGAGCAACGTACTCGAATTGCAATGTGTAAATAAAAAATAATGCAAACGACTGACCAAAAGGAATACACATGTGAAATAAAAGACAGCGGCCCGTAAACAAAGTTATCCGCTAAAATAAAAGATGGATAATCTAGTTCTTATGCGTCTCAAAATGAAATATGCACAATGACGTGTTGAAATGAGGACAGCAGAACAAAAATAGAACTTTTTTACTTTAATTGATGTTAATTTGTTTCTGCCGTGATTTTTCATATATCAGTCATTTTATGCGGCTCGTGCAGTGATCACGTATTCCCTACCTGCAGGGACATCCTGTTGATGTCATTTAAGGACGTGCCTCCATGTGTGTTGTCAATGCGCGCATGTGTGTACGTGTGCCGAAGACAGGGTATGTTGGTTCAAGAGGAACGGTTTTCCGTCCTAGCATGAGCTAATATCATGTGACGACAATGTCCACAGACGATGGGATTAAAATAAATTTCAATCCAAACTAGTATATTTATCTATCATTTTTGTTGCCACTGTCATACGAGGACAGGACTGAGTTTTACTAAGAAACCTAAGTTACGCCAAAAAATTCATTTTTACGAATTTCGTAATTACAAAATTAAGTTTAGTGTCTGTTTTACTAATGGGTTCATAAGTTTCGTCATAAACTTTCGAAGATTTCGTAAGTTAGGATTTTGGAATTTTGTCGTGTTTAAGGAAGGATTCTTCTTAGAAACGAACGCCACGCAAGCGCATTCGCAGTGCGAAATCGTTTGTTTCACTTTAGCCTAAGACGTTGATATTTGGCAACATGCCTACATATCTTACGTAGGCCACGTCATTGACGTCTGCTATCGAAATGGACGTGAAGAGGCGAAAGCCGAATTGGAAAGAACGAGAGCTCGATATATGTGGCTCTAGCAGAAGCCGTGGCTCCTAAAAACAGACTTTTGAGGGGAAAACGTTCACCGTCGCTGACCTCGGAGCGGAAGCAAGCGATTTAGATCAAAATCGCAAATCAGTAAGTGTAAGGCCTTGGACGAATTGTCCTCCTTATCATATGGCGTACACGTCTAAAACATTATAACACATTAAAGCTAAGCTAAAATGACTAATTTTTCAGATTCGTTTTAGCATGACTTCAATATTGTAACGTTTTCTGGTTGTCACATACTTCAATAGGTCAGTGATGGTCTGCTCAAGAACAAGAAAAAAATTGTCTCGGATTGATATTTTATTATTTCCAGGTTGCCACATTCAAAATCATATAAGTAAATTTAAGTTTGTAGACCTAGACCTGCCCACCAACCATACCGCACTGTTAAAAACTTGGTACGGCTACCACTTGGTGCTGTAGTCTGGTTTAACCAGACTCTTGTTATCTGCGCATGCTACGTTAAACAGAGAGTCTGGTCAAACCCAGACCTTTCGTTTTGTGAAAACTAACTAATACTGTATGTTGTAGAATTATTTTTTAATGAGAATATACAATTATGAACTTAAAGTGAGGTCTATTCCAGATTTACAGACTTAGTCTAAACAATATACACTCCCGTCTGCAAAACGTCAATCTATCAAAACTGTTAAATATCAATTAAACCAGATTGGAATCACAGATGAAAGACTTAAATATCATGCATAATTTCATATTCAATTCAAGTGATAATTAATTTAAAGTTAACATCATTCGCGCAATCAACATCATCAACAGTTCAGAATTTGATGATATGATTTATATGTAGTTTAACTAAGTAGTATATATTGTAAACGATTTACAGACTAGACTGGCTGGTAAATTACCTAGACCTATTTTTAGTAGCGGTCTGTAAAACAGTTCTTTTTATAGGTCGAAGTCCCTGCATGTAGGGCGTAAGAATTGTACCTGCTGCCCCCATTGCATGATCGTAAGAGGCGACTAAGTATGGGATCTTATCTTTTCTCTTCTTTCTAAATAAGCAGGGACTTACATACAGGGACCTGCACCACTAACAGAAGATGTACAGTGCATTTAATCTAGGTCTTGTGCCCCTCTTATCATAGAGTTATGGCCGTTCTTTTTTTTTTAACTGAAGTTTGTCCAAAGCAATAGTCCTATGTAATTTTCCCTACGGTTTTGGTTTTGGTTTTATTTTGTTTAACGTCCTATTAACAACTAAGGTCATTTAAGGACGGCCTCCCCTTTGTGCAGATGCATGCGTGTAGTGAATGCCTGTGTCTTTTTGGGAGGCTGCGATATGTTAGTGTACTGTCTCCCTGTGTTAGCGCGGAACTAATGCCGACTTTATAGTGCTACCTCACTGAAACATACTGCCGAAGACAGCCAGAAGGACATCTCACCCGGTCATATTATACTGACAACGGGCGAACCAGTCGTCACTACGGTGACCAAACTTGCTAAGTTTAAATGTATCTTGGGAAGTAAGAGTGTCGCATTCTCAATTCTCGTGCCTCACTTTAAAGCGCTTTGGCCCCTTTATTATTTTTTAATACCAGCGTTTTACTTTTCGCTAATAGGGGGAGAGAAATATGTTTTTGTTCATATAAACTAAATTCTGGTGTTATGTATTGTACTCATGTTTGCCTTTTACCTTGTAATAATGAATACAAGTTCTTCTGAGCTTATGTTAATTACATGTTTACCATGTTCGACTTTAAATAAAACTTCTGTTTCTGTAATGGTGTCGAATGTTCTTTTTCGCGCAAGTTAAGATACGTAAATTACGAAAATTCGTAACTTTAGATGCGAAGTTTAGTAAGACGGATATTTAACGTAACTTAAGTTTACGATGAAATCGTAACTTAAGTTGCTTAGTAAAACTCGGTCCAGGTGGCTTGGAGATCCGAAATGTTGCAAGCGGGCAGCAAACTAATTTAGCCCCCCTTCTGGAAGGAAACGTATACTTTTAAACATTCACAGGTAACACTTAACTTTCTTTCTATCATTTGGACAGGTATACAGTTGGTCCCCGGGTTATATGGCCACTTCATTCCCAATACAAAACAGTATCATCTACAACAAAACCCCAATCTGGCTAACTATCAATGTACGACTTTGATCGAATCGGAAGCAACCACGTCATGTCCAGTCTCCAGGATTGCTGACGGTGTTTATACACTTGCCAGTGTGTCGTGCTCAGGTGAGTCGTGTCGGTAGGAGTGAAAATCTATAGTGATTTGAGTACATGCCTCCATGTGTTGTGAATGCATGCAGGTGTATGTGTGCACGAGTTGGGGTATGTTCGTGCAATTGACTCCTTGTGATAGTGGATCTGATGCCGACTTCATTGTGCTATCTCACTGAAATGCCATGCCGAAGGCAACCAGCATAGCATTCCACCGGGTCACATTATACCTACAACGGGTGAATCAGTTGCTGTCGTTTTCCTCAATGCTGAACGTTAAGCAGGGTATAATAACTACCAATTTGTAAATAATTACGAAACATACCTAACTACATAAAAGTGTCACGACAGGTTTTACTGGTGTTAAGCGCATATTAGGGACCAATGTGCCACCACCAAAAATACTATTACTTTGCGAGACACAGGCTATTTATATTTGTTTCTGCAGTGGCGCACATTACTCGAATCTTTAGGCCTGAAGTATGATACAGCAGGCCGCAAACATTAATACTAAAATTTACTTTTACGTCTAAATACTTTACCCATTCTTTCTATGAACAATCACTCTCTTTTGTACTTTCAGCCACAGACTGTTTTAACCCTTCGGTGCAGTATGTAGGGCGTGTTTCATGCACAATTAATGGCACGCTCTGTCAGAGATGGGATACGACATTGCCTCATGTTGGTAATTACCTGCAAAATAGAACAGATCTCCAAAATTGGTGCCGATTAACGGAAGATTCATCCCGACCCTGGTGCTACACATCTGATCCAGATATACGCTGGGAATACTGCCCTGTTCAAAATTGTACCTAGGATCAAATTACAAAAACGACACATGACTATTACATTCATGTCTGCACACATAACTGGCTTTCTCGTCAGTGGAATTTTTTTCACATCCGGTCTTTTAATGACCTAAGCTGTTGCGAGGACGTTAACACCCTGTTATATCATAAAACCAAGCGAAGCTCGTTAATGTTCTAATGACATAAGCTATTGCGTGGACGTCAACACCCTCAATTATATCATAAAATCAAGGGAAGCTCGTTAATGGTAACACATGTGTGCGTGAACAGAGTTACTTCCCTTGCTACATATTGTGTTTTTTGTTTGGGTATACTCGTAAAGTGGGGAAACTGGAAGTGTATCCTGAATCGAAATTTGGTTAGAGTTTGGTTTTATTTTGTTTAACGTTCTAGCTCAGGTCATTTAATGACTAAATCAGTAGTTTCGATGCATACAGGTTTATCTCAATAAAATGAAATACAAAATTTGATTTCTGATTTATCCAACACAAAATACATAGTTGAAATTTGATATTTGTCGTTTTTGTTGTATTAACGCAAGAACATCAGAATAATCTGGCCATCTCTTGCAGTTGCGAAGGAGTTTGGCAACGGAAAAGCGTAGCATAGAATCGAACTCTATTCACTTTCTAGATGATGAAAAGTAAACTGGCACACACGAGTAGTTATAATTACGTCAAAGTATCCACTTTGAATCGTCCGGCCCCCGTTCGGTTAGCCTGCGTTTTGCATTCCAACAGTGTCAGATCGGCTTTTCTGATAATGCTTTTTACATCCGTTTCGTGTCTGCCGACTACACATGATCTAACGACAAGGATGACTATTTAATTGTATGTTTGTTTTAAGCATAACTTTACTCATGTCAATGCATTTTTTGCATTTTTCGGTTTAGTATCGCTTAACGTCCTAGCAATACCTATGGCTATGAAGAGACACCCTTCCCTGTGTGCAAGATGCATGCATGTCGTGTATTTTGCACACAGGAAAGGCTGTCTCTAAATAGCCATAGCTATTGATAGGACGTTAAGCGATACTAAACCGAAAACATGCAAAAAATGCATTGACATGAGTAAAGTAATGCTTAAAACAAACATACAAGCGATACGTTTAAGAGGCCGAGATATGCTAGTGTTTGTCTTCTTGTGATAACGCAAATTTAAGTCGACTTTATAATGCTACCTCACTGAAACCTACCGCCTAAGACACCCAGCAGGCCCTACTCGGTCACATTATACTGACAACGGGCGAACCAGTTGTCAAACTTCTAAACTGCTGAGCTTTAAGCGGTACGTCTCGGTGGCCAGGGGACAAACCCAAAGCATTCCTCACAGGGGAGAAAGCTCAACAAAAGGCCAACACTGAGGCGTTATGAAGGGAGACCACAGAAAGAAGAAAGTTGTTGAAAAAGAAGAGAAAACAAGATCCCAAATTTAGTCACCTTCTACGATTATCCAATGATGCAGCAGCAGGTAAATTCTTGCCCCCTACCTGCAGTGACAGATGAAAAATTCGCCTTTCTGTCATCAACGCAAATAATGAAAAATTCAATCCTTTTGTACTCTGTCCGTGTTTTAGTTTTTTCAAATGAATGTCAATGTCAAGAGTTAACGTTAAGAGTGTGATCTGTGGGACTCTAAAATCACCCCTGTTTTCTTTTTTAATATCATATTTTATATTCGAAAAATACAAACCATTACTTATAAGTACATTGTAAGTTGATTATATGCTATTAATCAATAACATGGACATGTGTGTAATATTCAGATTAATTTCTACATGTTGGAATTAATGCAACAATATTGTCAACAAAATATCAGATCAATAACAAATTGTTTCATATTTACTCGTAAAATCCAAATAAATTATGAATAAGATGTACCGGTTATTTATGATAACAGATATTCAATTATGTATATTACAACTTGTCAAGTTTATTTTGCCATTCAAAAAATGGAAAATATGAAAGGTCTAGAAACATGGAAACTTTGCTGATATGTTTTTATACCTGGTATAATTATATCTTAAAAAAAATGTGTATCGAATAAAAACAATCGCCTGAAGATGGCCGTAATGCCTAAAAATGGTTGGCGAAAATCAAATGAATTTGCCTTGTTGGTTTTATTTAAATTGATATGTATATACGTTTACTTTAATATAAAACATTATTTTTTTATAAATTTTAGATCAACAAAGAAACAGGCCTATCATCTTGAGCCCATACAGTATCCCGAGCAACAAGATTAGATACCATCATGAGCCGAAAGAGAGAGAAGGGGAAGCTGGAATCTGTGAAGAGGCATCGTCTTGAATTGAAAAGTGAGCGCTATTAAACAACAGCAGCCAAGAAATTGAGGAAGGAAGATACATATTCAACAATTTACATTTGAAACAGGTAAAAATTAGAATATAAAAAATACCGGTATATAGATATTGATACATACTTATATATACTGCATGTACTGTGGAGTCACCAATTGAAAACCATTCCCAGGTAGTGTTTGATTTGGACTAGGTAATTAATTATATTAATGTCAGCAACTAAACTGATGTTTTTTTTCCAGCAATTTAGGAGCGGGACGACTGGTTCGCCCGTTGTCAGTATAATGTGACCGGGTGGGATGTCCTGCTTGGTGTCTTCGGCAGTATGTTTAAGTGAGGTAGCACTAAAAAGTCGGCATCAGTTTCGCGCTATCACAAGGAGACAGTACACGAACATAACGTAGCCTCCCAAAATACACACGCATTCACTACACGCACCCATCTTGCACGCAGGGGAGGTCGTCCTTAAATGACCTTAGCTGTTAATAGGACGTTAAACAAAACCAAACCAAACCGAGATAGTCACATTACACAGATTGCTGATGTAGGCCTAAATCGAAGCTTCAGTAGGTTTTTGTTGCCAAAAACCAACATCCAAATAGAAGCATCAGAGTGATAGGGATAACGATTATAAATGGTGACATGTATTTCAAGGAATATAGGGTCATCCCTAACCACATTAAAGAGGCCCTTCAAGAATTTATATTTTATCTTGGAGAGACCCCTGCAATTCTTGTTGGACATAACACTGAAGCATTTGATAGCAGCGAATGCTTGTAGCAGTACACTTGATAGCAGTATTGCAGGGTTTTATGGATACTTTGCCAACGTTCCGAAAAACAACCCCAATTGGAATCGTATAAACAAGACAGTCTTTATAATCACCTTCTTGGAGGGAGGTTAAATGCACATGATGCTAGAGAGGTTGTTCCCTCCCTACAGCTGCTATTATCTGGAAAATCCCCCTAAAATATATTGTCATATACATTTACACTACAATCTATCAAAGATGAACAAAAACACAGAACACAATGTTGTAATTTGGGAACCACTGATTCCTCAACAGATAAGCAAAAAAGGCTGCAGCTAGTACACTTCAACTATGCCATGTCCAACAAGCATTTACAAGACAGGAGATAGAGTTGAATTACTTTTTTCTGAAAGAACCGAGTCAGGGAATGTGCTTGTAAGAAAGAGTACGTAATCATCACAAAACTTGCAGAGTATTCAATGATAATGATATTTGAGTGCATTGACCAAACATTACTGGGTTCTCAAAGTTTGGGTTCTGTTTAACGTCTTATTAACAGCTAAGGTCATTTAAGGACGGCCTCACCTGCATGTAAGGTGCATGCGTGTAGTGTATGCGTGTGTGCTTTGGGAGGCTGCGATATGTTCGTATATTGTCTCCTTGTGATAGCGCGGAACTAATGCCGACTTTATAGTGCTACCTCACTGAAACGTTATGCCAAAGACTACCAGCAGGACCCCAACCTAGTCACATTATAATGCCAATGGGCGATTCGGTTTGGTTTTATTTTGTTTAACGTCCTATTAACAGCTAAGGTCATTAAAGGACAGTCTCCCCTGCGTGCAAGATGCATGCGTGAAGTGAATGCATGTGTTTTGGGAGGCTGCGATATGTTCGTGTACTGTCTCCTTGTGATAGCGCGGAACTGATCCCGACTTCATAGTGCTACCTCACTGAAACATACTGCCGAAGACAGCCAGCAGGACATCCTACCTGGTCACATTATACTGACAACGGGCGAACCAGTCGTCCCACTCCTACTTTTGCCAAAATACACACGCATACACTACACGCATGCATATTGCACAAAGGGAAGGCCGTCCTTAAATGACCTTAGCTGTTAATAGGACGTTAAACAAAATAAAACCTAAACAAAACCAAACCTTCCAAGGGTGATACAGAAAAGTGTCCAAGCCATGCGTGAAATTACTGATCAAGTGACGATTACGCAGGTGGTCTCTCAGTTACTCCCTTCTCACGGACACATTAGTTGCCTCCGTCGGTACAACGCCTCTCCAGGAACGTGTTCGATTTCTTGAAAATAAACTCAATGATCTAGAACAGTACTCAAGACGGAACTGTCTAAAGTTTAGGGGTTTACCAAAGACCGAAGACGAAAATACTGATGAGCTATTTTGTCTGCCAGTAATGAGACCCTCGGGGTTTTGGTGACGCTCAGTAATATCAGTCCCTGCAGGTAGGGCGTAAGAATTATACCTGCTGCCCCCAATTGTATGATCGTAAGAGGCGACTAAGTATGGGATCTTATCTTTTTTCTTCTTTCTAAACAACTTTCTTCTTCCGAATGTCTACCTTCTGCGCTTCGGGAGTATATTTCAGTGAGGTAGCACTATAAAGTCGGCATCAGTTCAGCGCTATCACAAGGAGACAATACACGGACATATCGCAGCCTACAAAAATACACACGCCTTCACTACACGTATGCATTTTGCACGGAGAGGAGGCCGTCCTTAAATGACCTTAGCTGTTAGTAGGACGTTAAACAAAAAACAAGAGGCCCAATGGGCCTGCATCGCTCACCTGGTATTAAACTCACACTTGTAACCTAAAAGGTAATCTAAATTAAAGCTACAAGCATTATATCAGTATTAATGAATATAAGTCATTCAAAACAACCTGTTGAAGGTTTAAATCATTTGATCCATGTGACCTTGATTTTCGAACAAGGTCATTACATTGAACAAACTCTGAAGCCTCTGTACCATAGGCCTTTTGGTTATTGAGAAGAAGTTGTTATAAAATTTTGAGACATTCAAACCCTTTGACCTGGAAAGTGTGTCAATGTCATTCATTTGAACAAACATGATAGCACTTCATCCGAGCATGCTAATGGCTTAAATCAGTACCCTGGGCCTTTTAGTTATTGAGAAGATGTCGTTTGAAGATTATAAGAAATCTGACCCCTTCACCTTGAAAGCAGGTCAAGGTAATTCCTTTCAACAACTTAGTAGCCCTTCTTTCTTCCAACCATGCTACAGGCTCAAAATCAGTACCTTGTGCCCTTTGGTTATTGAGAAGAAGTTGTTTGAAGATTTTTAAGACTTTTGACCCCTGTGACCTTGAAAGCAGGTCAGTGTCATTCATTTGAACAAACATGATAACCCTTCATCGAAGCATGCTACAGGCCAAATATTAGTTACATGGGCCTTTTGGTTATTGAGAAGAAGTTTCTTGAAGGCTTTTAAGACAGTTGACCCCTGTGACCTTGAAAGTGGGGAAAGGTAATTCATTTGAACAAACTTGGTAGCCCTTTATCCCAGCATGCTACTGGCCAAATATCAGTACTCTGTGCCTTTTGGTGATTGAGAAGAACTTGTTTGAAGATTTTGAAGACATTTGACCCCAGTGACCTTGAAAGTGGGTCAAGGTCATTCATTTCAACAAACGTGGTAGCAACCTATCCAAACATTCTTCAGGCAAACAAACAGTACCGTGGGCTTTTTGGTTATTGAGAGGAAGATGCTTGAAGATTTTAAAGACAATTGATCCCTGTGACCTTGAAAGAGGGTCAAGGTCATTCATTTGAACAAACTTGGTAGCCCTTCATCCAAGGCTGATACAGGCCAAATATCAGTACCCTGGGCTTTTTAGTTATTTAGAAGAAGTTGTTGGAATATTTTTAGACATTTGACCCCTGTGACCAAAAAACACACGCATTCACTTCACGCATATTGCACACAGGGGAGGCCGTCCTTAACCCCTTAACTCCCAGATACGCATTTTCTACGCATGTCGGTACACAGTGTTTAAAAATCGGTCCAGTTACATTATTTTAATATATAGAAAGTCGTGCATACCACTGTAAGAAAATGCACATTTTCGCCGACAGTTTTTATTCTTGT
>JAULCA010151286.1:0-15079 GCA_032360845.1 Crassadoma gigantea | reverse complement strand
AAAATTTCGTGAGGAGAAACGTTCAGATATGATTCGACAAAGCTTATTCGGCCAAGACAAGTAATTTATACCGCTTATTTATTTTTATTTGCATTGTAGGAGGGAAGCGTTTTAGAAAAGCATACCATATGCGTGATTTGTTGTGCAAAAGTACACACAATCGTATGTATTGTTGTCCAATAATACAATCTTCATAACCTATGAAAAGTGTCGTTACGTACAGTACGCTGACGAGGTTGATTGGTTTGGTTTGTTTGTGCTAGTGGAGCCCTATTAACTGCTATAGTCATTTAAAGACGAGCAAGGTTTTGTTGGCGGAGGAAAACCGAAGTACTCGGAGAAAAATAACCGACCTGCACTCAGGGTTTGGCGCCTGTTAAAACAAAAGAAGTAAAAAACATAATTAAGGGGGAAATCAACCTTCAGGAAAATACAAACCTAAATTGACAGTATGATTCACTTCAGGAAATATATATCTCAATTAAGTAGATATACATATAGGGCCTAACATGTTGATTTTTGCGTAAAAGTTATATGTGTCTGTTGCTGGTTTTGTTTATGGCTATATGATCGTTGCACAACCACGCTACTGCACCACCCGACCACCCAATGTTTAAAAATGACTTACATATATACGACAAGGCATTTGCGTCTAACGTTGAGTTTTATGTGATAGATACTGACATGTTTAAGATTCATATATGCTTATTTTTGTCATGCTAGGCCTTGCTGTTATTATTTGTGTTCGACTTTCGTCAAGACATGTAATAAAAGATCACATTTAAGACCAATCTGATTAAAACACCGCTGTATCGTGTAAGATATGTTTTCAATAAGAAGATATTAAGACATAGAACAAGAGAAATAAACGTCTATTCATATATTTAAACTTCATTAGTTTTTTTGTATGAATTCCCGCTACATTTGGAAATGTATAAGTCACAGAAGCAATGTAGCGTTGATACGCTTCCGCATATCACAGCCGATTCCGTGATCCGTTTTTTTAACTTCCGGTGAGAGTTACTTCCCTTAATCACATACTACACTTCCGTCAAACAACAAACATCGGTACATGGCAAAATGTCAGTTCTGTTGATAACTTACTGTTTATCAATGATGTAGAGTAATCTTAAACTTGTATACCTAACGTAAGTAACGATTAAATCAGCCGTCGTATTCAGATAAGCCATAATCAAATTTTAAGAGGATCTCTTTTTATTCTGGTTAGTCTAACTTTAGCAGGGCCGAATCGGTAGAATCTACTGTATACAGTAGAGACATGCTATCAAACGTATGCTTTCCTTTATATCAATTTTTGACAAGGCTTACACAAAACGATTGTTTGTCCATTGTGTTTAACTTCCAAACTAAAACCATCTTCACTAGAATCGCATGTATATAATTAGCTGCGCTACGTGTAACGTAGCTTTCTGACGACGAGACTTTTGTTTTTATTACTAGTGTAACAGGAAAGAGAATAGTGTGCTTCCACCGGGAATCGAACCCTCGATCTCCAGGTTTCTAGTCGGACTCTCTACCACCGAGCTAAAGGGAAATTCCGTCTAGCTCGAAGCTAGAAGGCGACCTAAATCCTATGTACAATTAAAACCTGCCACACTACTCCCCCCTTCTTAAATGTGTTCGCCCTCGAACACCACAACCCAGGTTCTAACTCCCTGTCACCACAGAGAGGGCCACGGACACCATTTGTAACAATAAAGAGAATAGTGTGCTTCCACCGGGGATCAAACCCTCAATCTCTAGGTTTCTAGTCGGACGCTCTACCACTGAGCTAAAGGGAAATTCCCTCTAGCTCGAAGCCAGAAGGCGACCTAAATCCTCTGTATAATTAAAACCTGCCACACTAGTACTAATATTAATACCCGGCCTCCTCTACCCGGCCGGGGCAGAGGAGGCCGGGTATTAATATTAGTACTAGTATTCAACCATCTGGCCATCAACGGGAATATATCCGTCAAGTTTGGGAACATCCTCTGAAAAGAAAAGATGTTATTTTTCGAAATCTTTCAATTGAGATGGAAATAGGGATTTAACCTTAATATGTGTTGTTAGCCAATTTTCTCTATACTGGTATATATAAGGTAACATTTGAAAATAAAAAGTTAATTTATTTTTACCTATGAATCCCTGTCGCCCATCCCTGTTGCTTGTCGTTGCTTTTTGAAAATGTTGTACTGGAATCATGATATTCTGAACAGTTCAGTTGTTCATCTGAGGATTAGGATTTGTGGAACAATGTTTGTTAACTAACAGTCGTATACTCTAACAACATTGTGTAACTTCAAATCATCAACCAATCTTTTCAGCAACAGGAAAAAAATTGTAGATTTGTAATGGACTGGAGAATTATTTTGCTTCAGTCTGTTTAAGTGATGTGGCAGATTTTAATTGTACATAGTGTTACGGTTGCCTTCTAGCTTCCAGCTAGTGGGAATTTCCCTTAAGCTCAGTTGTAGAGTGTTGACTAGGAACCTGGAGATCAAGGGTTCGATCCCCGGTGGAAGCACACTGTTCTCTTTCCTGTTACAAATGGTGTCCATGGCCCTCCCTGTGGTGATATATAGTTAGAACCTGGGTTGTGGTGTTCAAGGGCAAACCCCTTAAAAAGGTGGGAGAAGTGTGGCAGTTTTTAATTGTACATAGGATTATGGTCGCCTTCTAGCTTCGAGCTAGTGGGAATTTTCCTTTAGCTCAGTGGTAGAGCATCCGATTAGGAACCTTGAGATCGAGATCCCTGGTGGAAGCACACTATTCTTTTTCCTGTTACAGTTATGTAATAGGACGAGGAATAGTGATAAAGATAGTGCGGTCGCTGGGACTCGAACCTGCGACCTTTGGCTCTCCAGCCCGATGCTCTGCCACTGAGCTAAAGGGAAATTCCCTACAGCTGATGCTTGTAAGGCAACCTAACTAATCCACATCTTTTACACTATTCCCCCCTTTTTTCTAAATCCAACCCAGGTTCTTTGACTCCCCGCCAAGGTTTCTCCTACCTGAAATGGGGAGAGTCAACGGCACCAGTTTGTAATAGGACAAGGAATAGTGATAAAGATAGTTCCGTTGCTGGGAATCAAACCCGCGACCTTTGGCTCTCCAGCCCGATGCTCTACCGCTGAGCTAAAGGGAAATTCCCTACAGTTGACGCTTGTAAGGCAACCTAACTAATCCACATCTTTTACAGCTATATAGTAAGATGTATCATTGAGCTGAAAGTTACCTAGCAGGATTTTTAACTTACAATCAATTAATATTTGTATCATTTTTATTTTGTGTGTAAATTTGTATGACTACATCACAAGTGCTTGGTTTCAACTACAAATACATAGACTTTCGACTTTGTTTTTTTATTTGAATGATTGAAGTCTGAGCATGAACAAATATAGCCTCTGTTCTTCCTTGTCCTAACAGTAGACTTAAGCATTCTGACAGATAGATACACGAGACATTTGTCTGTGACAATGTTTAAGTTTTGTGTCAGGGTCAGAGAAAACTCAGGTTAGAACAAATAGTATGTTTGACCTGTCTAAAACTTTCACATTATATTTTAAGGTTGAGGAAGATCCTTGATTTGAGAACATGCCATAAATACCAAGGACAGACAAATCATACAGCGATTTGTGATAACAAATAACACCCATTCATCATGGGGACTGGGGGCTCCTTCCTGAGGAACAACGAAGACGATGACATCCTCGGGACAGATCTGGATGGCAGCAGCCATGGAGTCATCAAGAGGATCCCCATTGAGATGAAACCTCGAGGAAAACTGGGGCTTCGCAGTGGAGCTAGCAAGAAACCAAAGGGAGGGAGTCTCCGCTCAGCTTTGTCCATAGATTTGGAGAATCCAGAGGCGGAAAAAATACGGAAAGATTTTGAGATGTACAGGTATGGGTATGGTGATGTCAAAGTTTTACTTTTGACACAAAAATATGTACATATTAAATGTGTCGTAACATTTAAAGACTGAAAGGCCCCTTTAATTGGTCAGGCTATGACAAAGATAGGTCTTAAAATGTTGCAGCAGGTTTAATATATACATTGTTTGTGTAGAAAGTAAAATTTTGGTATCACATATCTCCAACTGATGAATCTTATTGAAGATATGGGTATAGTGATATTGTAACTTTGGTTAGGCTGCAGTAAAATAGATATGTAAATATTGGAATATGAACCTACAAACCTCTATAGCATTTTCATATCCGAGTTGAACAATTTCAGATTGAACAAAGAAAATGACATCGCAAATATGCAGAGAAAAGAACAACGACTTACAATAGAGAACAAAAGGCTTCGAGCTGAACTCCTGGTGCTACAGAAAACATGTTCCAATTTACGGACAGAGAGGGATTCTGCTTTAGATGCAGAGCAACAGGCTCTTGCTAGATCTGGGGCATTTGAACAGGACAGAGATAAAGTTCAACGCCAGTTCAAAGTGAGTTCACAGACAGGACATCACAGAATTTTAAACATTATAGATGATGTGTACAAACTTTGGCAAGTTACAATCCCTATACTCTACAAATTCACACATAATTCATGCATATGTGATATAATATTGCAAATGTAACTTTTTTCTCTTCATTTTATTATTGTGCTGAAATTAGTTTTAGTGAAATTAAAAAAAAAAAAACCACAAATATAAAATAGTACAGTGCAATATAGTATATGTTATAATATTTATACAAGTGAATTTAATCACTCATTAATTTCTCAGCAAGAGAATCTTGGTTTTAAATGCTTTTCAACACCACATACAGTAAGATTGAAATTATTTTTTTCATGTTATTTTCAATATTGATGGAATTCTTTATATTTTCAGATTTTTAGAGAAAATCAAGAATACGAAATCCAGAACTTACTACGTGCCAAAAGAGAATTAGAAAATAAACTATCAAAGGTTACGCATGGCTACTCTCCTGATGATGCTGATACAGCTTCAAACAGTGACTTCATTGAAGCTGGAATGGGTAAGGTTATATAACATAAAAGATGTACTGTGTACAGTAAATTCTCTTGTCAAATAACATTGGAGAAGCAGTGAATTATGTTAATTATACAGTTTCAGGGACAGAGATTATTTATGTCATTGCTTTACTTAATTACTTTGTTAGTTAATTAGTTCCTAAGTTATTTTGCTATTACAATATGAAATAATGAAATAAAAAGAAGAATTCTATATTGAAACAATGAAGAAACAATAAAATTAGAGAAAATTGAAGGCTCTGTTTGGTATTCCGATCATCAGCCTGACCAGCTTGAAAACTGGATTGGGTGACCGGCATGATATCACAACCGGCTGGCATATGGAATGGACCGAAATATCCACACAATAGTTACATCGAGTTATCAGTTATTTTTGTTGGACTGGAAAATTTTATTGGCCAGACCAATAAAACTGATAATTCTCAAGAACTTCTAACAAGAAATAATGAAAAAGTGAAATAATTATACATGTACATATAAACTATGACGAAACATTGAAATATCAAACGGAAAATAATGGAACAATGTCATATTTATTCATTACTAATGTATACAAATATTTACCAACAGAAAAAGTTTACTATCATTATAGTACTGCTTGTGTGTCATATCATAAACTATATGTATGTGCACATGGTCACTGATATTTAGCGTCAGTGTCACTGCTTTTGGTATACTGTCACTTTTATTTATGTACATTGTCACCGATATTTATGTACATTATCACCAATATTTGTGAGCATTGTCACCAATACTTGTGAGCATGTCGCAAATATCTGTGTACATTTTAACCAATATTTGTGTACATTGTCACCAGTATTTATGTACATTATCACCAATATTTGTGAGCATTGTCACCAATATTATGTACATTATCACCAATATTTGTGTACATTGTCACCAATACTTGTGAGCATTGTCATCAATATTTGTGTACATTGTCACTGTTGTTTGTGTACATTGTCACTGTTGTTTGTGTACATTGTCACCATTGCTTGTGGTTATAATCATCATGCACTGCTTGTGTTTATTATCAGAGCATTGTGTATAATATGATGTACACAGTTTGTGTAAATTGTCACTATTTTGTGTGTTCTAGGTAACCCAGGTGACTGGTGGACAGCCCTGGAGAGTGAGCCATCCCTAGGCAGTACAATACAGCTTCATCAGCCAACCATTAAAGGTCCTGAGTTTGCTCACAGTATGATGGACACAGATGGACCATTTACCAACGTCAACAGAGGTAGGGGAATGGTACTTGTACTAAAGTAAAAAAAGTACTTTTATCTGTCTTCTGACCTATGCTTATTTTTATGACCTCATTTAGACAAAGTCCTGTAAGTCTAACTGTGTACAGGAACATTTTTGCCCTTCTGTAAAAGATGTGCATTGATTAGGTTGCCTTACAAGCGTCAGCTGTAGGGAATTTCCCTTTAGCTAAGCTGTAGAGCATCGGGCTAGAAAGCTAAAGGTTGCGAGTTCTAGTCCCAGCGACGGCACTATCTTTATCACTATTAATCCTTGTCCTATTACAAACTAGTGCCGTTGACCCTCCCCGTTCAAGGTAGGAAACCCTTGGCGGGGAGTCAAAGAACCTGGGTTGGAGTTAGAAAAAAGGGGGGAATAGTGAAAAAGATGTACATTGATTAGGTTGCCTTACAAGCATTAGCTGTAAGGAATTTCCCTTTAGCTAAGCTGTAGAGCATCGGGCTAGAGAGCCAAAGAACACAGGTTCGAGTCCCAGCGACGGCACTATCTTTATCAATATTAATCCTCATCATATTACACTTCAATGGCAAAAAATAATTTCCTCCAGTATCAATTGTTTAAAATTGTTTGCTCTAATGATAAATTCAACCTCATTATTGAGGGCAAAAACAACCTAAAAATTAAACTGCAGCGAAAAATTTCCTTGCATACAGTATACATCTTTTCATATGTCAATATATTCATTCTGGATGGATTCCAGCACAAACATGTTTACATCTTTGGAAACAAAGACAGTGTGTCACAAGCCAAAACAAATCACTTTGCCCTGAATTTTTACATGTGACCTCACTTTTCACTTTGTCTGACCTTGACATGGTTTTTTTGTCACCTCTAGGTGTTTAGATTCACTGTAGCATATTTTATTTGACTTATGCATTCTTTGTTACTGTCTCTAGAGGATTGGAGCTCTGTGCTAGCCAACCTTACACAGATGGTGCCCATAATTCCAGAACATTCCCTCAGCCCCGTTCTCAGGGTCTACATATCAGCCCCGCGTGACTCACACGCAGAGGTGGAAATACTCAATAAGGTAAGTAATGAACATTTCGGCCCCGCAGGATTCAATTTAGAAATTTTACATATTTCCATTTCTGGGTTCTACTGTTTTAACAAAAACTTATTGATGCATGATATTTGTTAAAATGAGTTTATATATTGAGCATGTATTTAATTTAATACAGTGATAAAAATTGAAGGTTATGTGTTTTGAAGGTTTTAGATTGGCAGATATTGCTGCAGTTCGTGATGAGAGTGTCATAAATTTACCAGCTATCCCTAGTTTTCACTTTCATTTTTGACTTTTGAAATCAGCAAAATCTTTCTAATTTTTGCCCCACAAATATATTCAATTTTTTTACATTGACGTCTTACACTGTGGCATTTTACTGTCTTATTATTGCCAAACAGATTCATGATATTGTAGGTACTTTTTAAGGTATTTATTTTTTAGGTCTTTTAAAGAAAACATTCTTGTTGAAAACATTTAAACTTTGCCAGTAGTGGAGAGATTTACACTAATTCCTCATACAAACTGTCAAAATTTTCATAATCTTCATTTGGAGAGTTGTATTTACTCACAAATTGTTGAATAAGTGAGTAGCTTATATTAATTACATGTAGCATACCTAAATTCATCCTTGAAGTATTTGATGTATGATTGTAATTACAGGAATACATGCCGAGACTGTCTAGTATTTGTGAAGCTGAAGGTCGTAGTCTGGCTATAGTTCACCTTGTGTTTGATGAGAACAACCCGCCATCTACACAGGTAAGGAGCATGTACAGAAAGTTAGTTTTGCAGAAATTAGAGTGGACTATCCAAAACAGTATCTACAGATCTAAGTTGGATATTCATTTGGATAAAAGTGGACTTTCCAGAAATTGGATCCTAAATTGATATCTGGTAATTATTATAAAATTGAAGAATTTTTTTTTTCTTTTCTTTTTTTTTTTTTTATAAAAGAGAGTTTTACAAAAACCAAATGGTTTAGAAGTCATATATGAAATAATTTGTTCACAAAATAAGTTTAACTTCCAGTGATTTGGTTGTACAGACAGGTTTTTTTCACAAAAAATGCATTGTTCATAAAGGAAAATTTTCTACAAAATGATATCCACAAGGTATATGTACGTAAAAATATTGTCCCAAAAGTATCTTAATACCCAGATAGAGAGGTGAATATTCTGTAAAGTTACATGTTTCATTGTCCGTTAGTCTCTGCAAAAATGTTTTTAAAGTTTACTGCCTTTTGATAATATCTTGTGTACAATATATATTAACTTTCCCACTTCTAGTTCCTCTATAAGCATTAGCAGCCGAAATTCAGTTCATAGAGCTATGAATGCAATTTGATCAAGGTTGTTTTAAACCATCTCCTCCTACCTTGAATAACATGACACAACTGTTGGAAGCAAACATTTTGGTGACATTTAACTGTTCATGACTTCTAGTTTGCTCTGATGACACAGATACTTTAATACTGAAAATTTCAGGGACTATCTGTATTTAGGTCAGTATAAACTAGAATTTAGAATGTAAATATAAGAATTGAACAATAGTTTTTCAATGTTCATATCAACATGAACACTTATCAATAAGCGACAAATATTAATATGTACTATGTAACTGATTTGCATTCGTTATATATATATATACTTTACCAGCATGAAATAGAAAAAAACAAATGTCTGTATGTGATGTAAAAAAAACTTTTGCATTATAATTCATTTTCCGATTGATTTATTCTTGAAGTGAAATTTAAGAAATCCAGTGTAACTATTTCTTTACTTCCTGTACATGCTTGTAAGAAATCTATTTTGTATTCTATAAATCAAACTTTGAATATTCAGATTTCTCAATGTGTCAAACTTACAGTAAAGTCTGGAATTTTTTTCCTTAAACACCACTTCTAATATTCTTATATGAATCAAACTTTGATGAGTGAAATTTCTCCTTGTTCTGAACTACAATCAAGGTCCTATTGCTAGGAAAACATTCAAAATTACATCTAATGAGTAAAACAATAACCTGCACCTGAATATTCAAATGTCCTGGGGTCATTTTAACACCTGAACATGCAAAGTACAGTGTATAAATAAATGAAACATATTTTCCATATTTCATTAAACCCAATTTTAATTTATGCTCTACAATAAAATGATTTATAGCTAAGACACTGCCAATGGAATCAGAACTTTTCATTTTATTTGTACTTCATAAATACCTATAGGAAAAGGGTGAGAAAAACAAATTTTGTATGTACCAGGTATGCTTATGATGAAAGAAAATTCATCATTTAGGCTCTGAATCGTAAGTAAAATCTTGGCTACACTTCATGTTTTCACTCAAGTTGATTATATGCGTAGTAATGAGTGTGTTCATCTGTATCCTCTACAGGTAGACCTTCAGACCAGTACTAGACAGAAACAGATAGCCATGTCCTCCATCTTCTTGGCTTTCCTAGGAGAAGCCACTGACAGGTAACCATACTAGCTAGTGACCCTTCAGGTGGTTCAATGTATAACATGCTTAATTAAGGATGTATCCTATCTTACTACCATACAAATCTCCTTTTCAAAAGAGTTCCACCGTGAAATATCTTTGTGCGATCCGACAACTGTACCATTTAAACAATGTTACGCAATGTGTGGTGTACAAGTATAATAGTACTGTACCTACCGGTACAACCCCATCATTGACAGATTTACAGTCATATAATAATGTGTTACATGCATTGAAGAATTGAATGAAGTGTAAAATATTACCAATCTGATAGTAAATAGAAAGCTTTACCTTATTTCACTCAAGTCTTCCATACTTTTTTCATTCTGTAACATCGATCAACTGATCTTACTATATCGCACGTTTGTACACATTTTGACGCACAACGAGGGAGTTGGATGGTACATTGCACATTTGTGCAAATTATCTGTGAACGGTGTGCGCATGATGTATGGAAAGTAATTTTGGTGTGTTGGCAATCACACAACTGAGTTTGAATGTAAGTATGGTACAGCTGTATATTGATCTGGCAATAAGCCCTTGCCTAGTAATAATTAGATGTCTTTATATGCATTAGTTATAGTTTGAGAGTTTAAATGCAAAATAAACTACATATTATATGACCATTTTCTTTCAGATTTACAGCAATGGAGTACAAACATGGATTTTTTGATAACCCAACATGGCGGTCGTCAGTCTTCTGTTTTCGGGAATCAAAAGGGTAAGATATTATATAATTGTACAATCTTAATGTGAAATATAAATATGATGAAAAATCATGCTTTATATTAAAATTTGACATGA
Organism: Crassadoma gigantea; assembly: GCA_032360845.1. Classification (NCBI taxonomy): domain Eukaryota; kingdom Metazoa; phylum Mollusca; class Bivalvia; order Pectinida; family Pectinidae; genus Crassadoma; species Crassadoma gigantea. Next base: position 4,500 of record JAULCA010151286.1, on the reverse strand, counting down.
AAATGACACCTAGACACTTTAAAGAACAAAAAAAATCCTTTTTGTCATGTTTACCTGCATTTTTAAGGGGAAACAGTTACTGGCAGATGAACATTAGATTTTTTTTAAGAGGCAGAGCAGATGTATAACTGTGTCAAGTACGAAATAAACACAGTGTCCATTCTACTGTCATCCCTACTAAGAAATGCAGTTCATAGGCCTATGAATGCCCACTGCATTACAGGAAAATGACATGCACTGTGTTTATTGGATGATAGTGAAAAGTCATAAAAACAACCCTTTTTTCTCCTGAACGTATATTTTTAAGGAAAAAGTAATGGACAGATAAAGATAAGATGAATTTTAAGAGGGAAGGGAGATGTGTAGCTTTTTCAAATGTGTTACAGACACAGAAATTTAGTCCTATTTACATAATCGTACAGTTTTTCTAGTAGAACATGTATCAATAAAAATTATTTCTTGGACCTGAAGAGGCAAAGTTAAGTGTGTTTTTAAGATCTTAAGCAAAAGTGTATATAATATTAAATTATTTAAAATTGTCATATACATACATATGCATACCAATGTTTGAAGATTGCCATGCACAATATCCGATGATCTGAATTTGACTAAAAACTTAACTATAATATAAGTTTAGTAGAAGCCATATTATTTTGCTTCCCATTCAAATTTGAAAGAAAGATATTGTTAAATTGTAAATCATATCAACATGATGTAAACTCATTGACACACAGAAGTAGGTCGAGTCAAGGTGATGCCAAGGATCTCAAGGTCAAGGTCAGGGAGATGGGATGTGCCAAGGTCGTTGATGGCTACACTGTGCCAAGCAGAGGAGTAGAACAGGCTAGTGCTGAGCTGGAGAAAATCCTGAAGGGGGTAAGTACGAAAGTTATCTATCAGAGTAGTTCTACACTGAGAAATCTGTGAAGTTTGTTTATGATTACTAAATCACACTTAATTAACTAATTAATGATGCATTTTAATGGGGATATTATAATGCATTGAAAATTGCAGATGTAGTTATGAATTAAAAAGATAATAATATCTGTATGTAAACTTTTCTTGAAATGTTTCTCAATATTAATATTTAGCCTCCTATCATTTGATGATGAACTGTTCAAATCTCCTTTCATCCATACTTTGTCAACTGTCCATCATTCTTCATTAACAATTCTTGTTATCACTGTTTCTTAAGGAGTAGATTGGCCTTTTCTTGAAAATGATGTAGAAATCACTACATCTCCTCCATTAAAGTCACTATGACCCTTCAATCTTTCCGAATTGTTTTCCAGGAGCTTGGTGTGGGGAACAAGGTGGAGAAACAGGAGGATGAGGATAATGGTCTGTTGGAGGGAGAAGGGCCAGAGCAACTCTGTGGGGGGTCTATCTTTGATATCCATGGCGATCTGGAACAAATGGAAGCCATCAGTTTTGCCAAACGTTCAAGTTGTGAGCTTGGATTCGAAAAAGTGAGTTTGTGGTTAAAATGCCATTTTTGTAGGTTGAATATGTACAGTACAGACTGTAATATTGTAAAGGATTATTCACACTATGTGTTCAACTCCCTTGGAAAATATGTGAAATAAAACCAGGACGAATTTGTAACGATAAGGTTGGAAACTTTTACCTTTTTAAAGTGTGAATCATTACTAGTTTATTCATACTGTTTAAATCGCAATGAAAAATGCAATTTTATGTCACAGTGGCATTAATTTAGATTGTTCAACAACACAACCACAGTAGTTACAAACCAAGCTGTATGTTATATAGTTGAGGCAACAGCTGGTTCACCCGTTGTCAGTATAATGTGACCGGGCATGGCTTTTCAGTGAGAGAGCACTATAAAGTGGGCATCAGATCCACGCTATCACAAGGCGGCAAGGACACCAACATACCCTGTCTCCTGCATACACGCATGCAAGAATGCATACATTGCACACATGGGTCACATTATACTGACAACGGGTGAATCAGTTGATACCCTGTCCCCTGCATACACTACATTCATGAAGGCACGTCCTTAAATTAAATGACCTTAGCTGTCAATAGGATGTTAAACAAAATTAAACCAAACCAAACCAAATGTAGTTGAAGGTATGTTTAAGGTCATTGATTGATATTTTCTGTATGAAGTTCACTTCATATGTTAAAGACAATGTCAGAAAACTTTAACAGAACTGGAACAATATGGTGTGTTTAATTGGTAGACAGTCATCCTCGATATCCTGGGGTTACGCTCACTTTTGCTCTCTACACCGCTGGAATATGTCACAGCAAAGTTGAAGGCTCGGTGTGTACCACCTTGTTGATGAGACAAGAAGACTTGTTCAATCCTTTGATGTACATCGAAAGAATCTCGCGGTCACGTAACGGTAAAAATTAACAGGCTTTGAAGTCTGGCTTCTCTCCTTCGTAGTCATCAAAGGACAGGTATCAGCGTAGCAATAGGTCAGATTTTCAAAGCTGAGACCAGTCAAACAGCTGTCTTTGTGCCTTCAATTTGCTATGACATATTCCAGGGGTGAAGAGAGCGAAAGTGAGCATAATCCCTGGAGTATTGAGGATGGTAGACAGTATGATTATGGTATGATTTAACATTACACAGATTATTGAAATGATAGTGGTAATGTTTTTTTACAGCATTACGAGAGATTAAATGGTCATGTCCTCTCGGCTGGACCTCTTCCTCCATTGTTGATGACCGGGTCAGCAGGAACAGGACGGTCACTCCTCCTTGCTAAATGGTAAGCACTCTGAACACTGGTTATAAAGTAGTCCTTCAGTTCTGTCAGCGGCCACACATGCCTCCATGGTTGTTTTAGGAATATTTTTCTCTACTGCTGAAAAAGCATATATGTTTTCATTGGGGTTGTGGGGGGGGAGGGGGGACAAAGAGAAAATTAAGCAATATTTTAAATTTCTTATTCTTCAATTTCACTTGGTTTACATGTTGATTTCCACATCACATCTCAACAATGAAATTGAGCTACCAGTACCTATAATATAATTCAGTTGACCGCTAAGGCCCTTGGGCCTCTTGTTATCATAAATCTGGTAAATTGATTTTGAAATTTAAATGTTGCTTTTTAGTTAATTTATCTTGTATTGGTTTGTCCAGGATACAACTACAACAGGAGAAGGCCCAGAGTAGTCTAGTTCTCTATCATTTCGTGGGCAGTAATTCATCGGTCAGTTCCGATGCGGTCAACATGATTCGAAGACTGACCGCTCAGGTAAGAGACCTGGTCCCACTTGTATAAAACATCTCAAGTCTTGAGATTTCCTCAAGTCTAAGATTTTCCATAGACAATACATTGCTTGAGATTTTTCTCAACTTTGAGATATTTTATACATGTGGCCCCTGACACTCATCAAACTTCAAGGTCAAATAAAAGGATGGCAAAGTTGTTTTAAATTTCTTTTTCTGTGATGAAGCAAATGATAGAGATAAGGTGCCTTTATCCCAATAAATAACAAAAATGGAGAATTTTGACATGGTGTAATTGAGTATAGATTATATTCAACAACCCTTTCACCCCTATAGACCATAATGGACTCATCCAGATGAATGTATGGTTGAGTCTACCCAAGTTAAATTTAGGTGAAAGGGTTGATAGTGAATTTATGTTCAAGTGAAATTCTCGAACTTCATTAAATGGAATATCTTTGGGAATAAATGATAAAGTTTGAGAATTGAAAAGTTTGAGAATAAATTCAGAAGTTTGAAAATAAATTCAAAAGTTTGGATATAAATTGTAATTAGTTCTCACAAGTTTGGATATATTTGTGACTCCTCAGTTGATGCAACAAGTAAATTCCCCGCCGGCCTTGACCTGTGACCCTGGTCGACTTGTGGAAGAGTTCCCTCGCTGGCTAGAGAAGGTGTCGGCCAAAACTGTGGGCGGCGTCATACTGGTGATGGATTCCATTGACAGGTTCCAGGTACGATCCATGGGGTGATCTCTGAAATTATTGATGGTCTTAACAACTTTATGTAACACTGCTTGATCGCATTGATAGAACAAGCCATATCTAATGATTAAGTAACTAGATTTATTGATAATCAAAAGATACAGCTAAGGTACTGAAACTTGATACAGCTACAAATAAAATACTGGATGTAGCTGCAAATTGAGAAACCGGATGAATATAGCTACAAGTTGAGAAACTGGATGTAGCTACAACCTGTTTAAAAATAAAGATACAGGTAAAAGTAGATTGATGAAACTACAAGTTACAAATCTAGATTAAGTTACAGTTAAAAACTAAATATAGCTATGAGACTTATTACAGAAACTGGATATAGCTACAAGTTCAGTAACTAAAACTCGATATAGCTACAAGTTCAGTAACTAAAACTGGATATAGCTACAAGTACAGAAATTAAAGCTTGATATAGCTACAAATACAGAAATTAAAGCTTGATATAGCTACAAATACAGAAATTAAAACTGGATATAGCTACAAATACAGAAATTAAAACTGGATATAGCTACAAAT
>JAULCA010151063.1:0-28980 GCA_032360845.1 Crassadoma gigantea | reverse complement strand
TCCGTTTTATATGACAGTGATATTCACTGATTATGGGGCAATATGCATGAGTCGTTGGATAGTGCACTTACCTTTCACTAAGGCGACCGGGGCCCGATTCCCCAATCGGTCTTAGGGTCACTTGTCCGACCACGGTGGTTTTTTGGGTATTCCGGTTACCTCGCATAGTAATATAAGACGCTTATGTAACCAGAGTATCAAATGATCACCAAGTCGTTGATTAATTGGTTGTCAATCCTTTATTCTCTCAACAAAGGTTAAAACACCTAAAATACTACAATTCTTTAGAGTGTATATGGGTTACAAGGAAATGAGATAACTCGTAGATAGCACAAGTTACATTCAACACGAGATATAAACTATATAGAAACACATTTAATTACATTTGACTAAGATATTAACTTTTTTAGAATTACTATTGCAATCGTCTTATTCAAATTATATTAAATAGCTAATATAACATACAACATGAAACTGATTTTTCAGAACGAAAGATCTACTATACTATAAATCACTTGTTAAGATCTACTATACTGTATATTACTTAATAATAATAATAATATACAACATTTGATATAGCGCCCTATCTAACTAACATCAGCTACTCTAAAGCGCTTTACAGTACATAGTTATACAATTAATACAATGAGCATATACATTAAGCAATACAATTTTGAGGATTTCGCAGGAGCTGCCTTATCAGACGCTAACTACTAGTCCTATGCCACCTGGCTAATATCTCCATATGTGTGCATGCCTGTGTGTGTGCTGGAGATGTAAATGAGGTATTCGCCTGCGTATGGCACAGAGCCGTCTTAACACCAAACAATAAATAACCGGCACTCCATGTTTCCTTCCTTTTGTTTAAGTGATAACATCTAAAATACATAAAAACCTTTCTTACTAATATTACATTGGCGGATCCAGACACCTATCTAGGGGGGTTTCCAAATTTCCTGGGAGGGTTTCTGTGTGGGTAAAAATTGAGGAAAATGGTAAAAAAAACAGGATTTTTGAAGAAAATTCTAAGGGTGAGGGGGTTTCCTGAAGCCCAAAACCACTCTGGATCCGTCACTGCAGAACGGAGAAAACTTAAGTGTCGTCCAAGGTCTGGTTCACTTTACATAACGTAAACACACATATATTTCATACAAGTGTAGAATGTTTCCATGTGGTTAATGTAAACCTTAAACTTTTTGAATATATTGCAAAATTATCATTAAAAAATGCTCACTTGCAATAACAAATGTATTTCAGAGTTTTGCATAGACGACGACTCTGTCAGCTGGTAGTTAGGACTTTTAAATAAGACCTATATCGGACCCTTGTGTTCAATAACTAATAAGCATAAAACCTCAAAGCATTAGTTTCACCATTTTTTATAAGTAAAATGCTAAGAAAATTGGAACGTAAAAATATGTTCAAAGGACTAGGTAAGCTCTTCTTGTGTTTACAAGCTTGGCCCCATTTTCAATCAAGCAATGCTGATGTTTAATGTTTTAATAAGGAAACAAAACAGTTCTACAGCTTTATTTTTCTTTCATCAAACTCCGTGCAGCACTTAACAACTAGACACATCGCTCCTGCTACGTGTTATTGCTTGTAATCTTTGTTAAGAACAAATACCTCTGTTTAAGGTACAGTGACGGTAATTTTTACTGAACAGGAAATATACTTATCTTGTTTAGATGTGTCTAGTTGTTTGTCGCAATAATAGCTCTCAAGAGCTAATGTTCATTGTTTACCTATATGCGACGTTAAATAAAGTTTTTGTATCTTGTATAGTGTATATATACACGTCAGACATAGCTCCGTCTCCTAGCAGAAACAAACGTCATTATATTCCATATATATATTGTACATGTATACGTGATCATATTGTTATGACTAGAACGCCTTCCCGTGTTAACATGTCCTGTATGGGTTTACTACAAATGATTCAACAACTGTCTCGTCCCTTTGATGTACCATACAAGAAGACCACAGCGAAAGTGATGACATCCTCCATGAAACGTTTTGGCGGCGTGAAAGGTACTGAACAACAGCTTGCCATAAGTAAATGTACTTATCCTAAATACGTACATATATTAATTAATACTCGGCCTCTGTATCGTCGTTAGAAGCTACGTCATCCCAAATGGCCCCAACTCTACTTAGCAGAATCACATCATAAACTAACATGAAGTCCTTAGGTAAAATAGGTCTATATGTGCAATGATATCTGAACAATGTTTACGTTTAAGACATCCGCCATTTTGTTCGTGAATCACTGTCGCCATTGTTTTCACATGGTCTTGCTTTTACTCCCCATTACGATACTTCAGTGCCATATGAGTCTGCTGAGTTTTTCCCCGCGCTTTTCAAAAGCGAACCCCATCCGTAATAACTTATTTTTGACCACCTGCCTGGCACATATGACAACAAAAATTGTTTCAGTTTGATATAACAGTTATGGCCTGTTGTCCACTCTCAGCTCGTTCTATTCCCCGTAGTACTAGCACTACTCGGTAAACTTTGGGGTATTACCGCGTAGTGATCGGATAAGGCCGGGGACAGGTACCGGTAAAAAGCCTTGTAATGCACGTCATGGGGCTTCTTCCTCCTCTGTTTGTCAAACTCAAGCACGTGCTTTTCACGATCGATTACTGAAACACATAAAAAACACATGCATCTCGGTGTTAGTGACCCAAAGGACGGTCTTGACGATTGTCAATAAATATTTATTTGAGATACAAATTCTACGTTGCCTTTTATCATTTTTTTCAATTATATCGCACTCCGAAGAAAAACGTCCTTTAAACAAAATAAAATCGTTTAACAAAGAACTTGTCTTTATATATTGTACCATAATCACGTTTCTTGGAAATTTAAATTGTCTGATATTGTGACGGGAATTTCGACGTGCGGTAAGTACAAACACTATATATTCTGTACATTTGACAATACGTTTTGCGGCTTTCAAAAGGAGCAATGCATTGTTTACCGATCATCCCACTAACGAAATAAGAGTCAGACTCTAGATTGATTCCCTATATTCCTTATGATTGCGTGTTATCTTTTCATTACTTTTTCCCGATGGAACAGTGAAAAAGAACGATTGCTACAGTCAGCATTTTTGGAACAGGTTTGAATTGAACAGTGTTGCCAACTAATTTGTTTTTTTCTATTTTAAGTGCATTTCAATCGTTAAAGGTTATATTCTTTGCTCATTTCATTGAATATATGTGTGACAATGACTATTTGGTAGCCCGCAGATAAAGTAAATCCAAAACTTACATTCCGGTGACGGAAGTTGATTTCTTACTTCCGTATCCGCTTTCCTGAGGTTGCCATACAGACCAAAGTCACGAACTTCCTCTTGAACACTATTGGGCTGGTATATATCAAAATTTTGTACCTTCGGCTGATCCGTTTTTCCCGCTCTTTTCTTTTTCTTCATTTCTCGATCTTGTCGCCGCACAAAGTCTGAAAAAACCATGAACATTGCAAAATAAATATCAACGAATCTTTATATAAATTCTGCATTGAAAATACTTGCGTGTTTTGTAGCCATTTTGAGTTTAGGTGGGGCGTTTAACGCAGTGAATCCGACGCCCGACGACAGGGGATATATGGAAAGATAAGATCAAATTAGGCTACTTTGTGAAAGAACTATAACAATTAAGTCAAGAAAAGATGTTCCCTTCTTATCACATCTAAGTTCACATAAAATAATGTATCCATTATTCAAAACATGAAATGATACATTAGTTTAAGTTACCTCCCTTTATATACATGTGTATATATTCGATGAACACACATGACGTCGATTGCTGTAAAACGTTAAAAAAATAACTGTTTATTCAATCATTTTGTTTCTCTTCCTGGATTTTTTTTCTCACATATATATTGTAATAGATCAGGTATTATTGATTTGGTGATTTAATTCCAAACATCATATATGTAGTTTATCTCTGTTGAAATTACTTCCATGTATACAGAATGTCAGAATTTCCCTAAAAGTAAACGAACTAATCTATATCACGCTTTTGTCAGTTCTATTAAAGTTCGGAGCTGTCCGTTTGTAACAAAACACGGGTTTTTTTGTCCATTACATTATTATCAAAAGAAACTACACTCGTCGTCCGGATATTTTTCTGAAATATAAACTCACCGATCATAAACACACAAACGCCATAACAACATATATGTCATACAGTAATTTATATACATGTAAATGTGATACATGTACATGTACCTCGTACAATAACGGAACGAGACCATTGGACTACCAGGTTTGAGATTATTTCCATTTTATGTATAATGCATGTAAATGTAATGATATATTTTATCAATAATTTCAAACCTCATACCCGTAGACTTTCTGTGTAGGTTCAGAGTTGTCACATGCATAATCCAAGAATTTCACGTGCACATTAATTCATTCAATACAGAGTTTATGTAGAAATGTAATTCCCGATGTATCACGTCGTAGTATCAGCATAACTATTATTAAAATTAAAACAGGTTGCGTTGAAATGTATGTTACTGTACAATGGTACGGCCAATACACAGCTGTCACAAACACAGCGCTCAGACGTAAGCGGGCAGTTCCCTACCAACTCGTGGGTAGCTTTATTGCCAATAACACTGCATATAAACATATACATAATGGCATTTTTCTTATTATATGATAAAAATATTAACTGCTGTCTCGTCAAAATGGTTGACCATAAAACTTGGATAGTGTAACCAATCATCCTGCAATAATACAGAAAGACGTATCATATAAAAAGTTTATTTCGTTAAGCGCACCAGACATTTGATATGTAAGCTAGGCTAGTCTGTAGTTGGGTAGTCCTGTTTGTTATCTAATCCTTTACGGCTTATACCCGTTCAAGTTCTCTTAAATCCTTATGCTTTAACAATCAACAGAACACATTCGTGGTCAGGTGATTCATTTAAATCCGATTTCACACATAATTTAAATAATCTGTTTTTGCATGTTTGTTTTTGTAAAGATATAAATTCATTTTTAAACTCACACCAGACCTGCACTTGAACGTAAACAACACGTACGTGATTATATTGTAATTTATCAGCGTTAATCTTCTAGCACCTGTAAGGTGTTCATTCATGCACATATACATACGTGAATATCATTAATAAATTCATCATATTGAAATTAATCAGGACCTTCCCGTTACTATCTATGTATGAAATACTATGAAATATTTCGTCTACATTGTGTGCTTATGTCACATATTGAATAACGTGAAAAGTTCAATAGGTTCTCAGTATACTGTGCAATAGGTTTCGATTCATATTGTATTGATATAAATACAAAATTCATTTAAAGATCAATTCATAAGGGTTTTCAACGGCTTTCTCATGTAATCGTTGCTACAAAGGCATAGCTCGGATTTAAATATTTGTCTTGCCTTGAATTGTTTTACATAATAATGCAGGAAACTGTTGAGAATGTTTTGAAGTATATAGAGAATAACACATGCCTTTTTCCATATCACACCCAGTATCAACCCGAGACGCCAATATCAGCCCGAGGTCCGAAGGCCTAAGGGCTGATATTGGTCGAGGGTTGATGATTGGTGTGATACGGAAAAAGGTATGTTTCATTCTGTTTATTATATACCTACTAATAAAATACGGATAGGTTTACTATCCTATGATCTATTTTTCTTCTGAAATATCGAAAAACGAAAAATTTCCAGAAGGGATGTGATACTGGTGTAGCGGGCTGATACGGACTGGGGCTGAAACGGTGAGGGCTGGTACGGGTTTGGGGGTGTGATACGGCGAGGGCTGATATGGGTTAGAGCAACTGAGTCGTATCGCATATAAAAAACCCAGTATTTTTAAGTGAGTATATAATAAATGTTATGAATCTCTCCGAAACAAAAGCTTTGTCAGTTTCTATGTAGATATCAGTGGTTTCAATAGTCCACAAATAATCTAACGTTCTATTACATTGCGCTTTGCTAATATCTGGTAACTTGTTTAAAACGACACTGAACATTCGTAATTACAGCCCTTTATAGTAATAACAATAAGCCGAGGTTTTTATATATCGATTTTTCACAACCTAGTTCGTAGATCGTCTCAAAGTAGTTCCCAAATTAGTATGCATGGTTATAGCGCATTTGAAACAAGCCAATATTACAGCCGTGGCTGCCATTTCGGTGCTCACAGCTAGCCTTCAACAATTCTAGCACTGCCAAACCACGTACTCATTTACAGCTGAGTAGAATGAATCAAGCGGAGTAAAGTCTTGTTCAAAGATACAGCACAGTGCCGTGAGGTCAGGTGTTTTTAGAAGTGGAAACTATTCATTAAAAAAAGCTTTTATACAAAAACCTGTGGTTTATTTTGTATTAAAGAGCCTTTCAACTTATTTCCAGTCAAAGATTTGCATTAAAACGAAAGCTAGAACAGTACTCCTATTACATAAGTACATGAACATACATTACTAAATCGGAGTAATTAGAAATACGTTTGTTGCTTTAAGTTTCAAACTTGACAGATGCCTGATTGCACTAGTGTGAAGTTTAAATGCACATCGTGGAATATCAAGCAGTCTGAGATACAAAAATTGGGAGACTTAAATTGGGACGCCGTGTTAGCAACATCTCTTTATTAAATGACGTCATGATTGCTTCCATATTCCATACATTTGATCAATCAAACCTGTTTCATTTTGTTTGCGTAAAACCACAGGGACACAAATGGTTCCATATTTTATATTATAAACAGCGTATGAAATCTATAACAACACACAATCACGTTTTATGCATGGAATTGTCAGGAAAATAAAAGCTATTTACCAAAGAGTAAAAGAGAATCGAAAGCTTGTTATGTACTTGTATTGATTCAATTACGACTAACGACTTGATAATTTAAAGCGATACACCGAACAGGTATGGTCATAAAATCATATTGAAAGTCCAAAAGGAGGAGACATGCATGTTGTCTTTTGTTATAAATGGGTTGAACGATGCGTTCTGATTTTAAAGCACACATAAACTTCAATCGCATGTATTAAAATGTTTAAGCTAGCAAAGATGTAAATCATGTTTGGCGTTCAACGGGTTTCGTCCTTGTCCAAAGAAAGTACGCACATTGTGTAGCCGATTTTTCTGGAGTTGATCACAAGAAAGAATGAAGCTATACATTTGATTATTGTACTTGAATTGTAACGTTACTCTAAGGGTATAGCGAGGAAGGGCAGTGTTTACTGGTGTGAATGTAATCGGTACAAGGATGTATATTGGATTGTATACCGACTTCTACGCCTCATTGTATAAGATAAGGCGTTAGAAATCAACTTTTAACATGAGATATTTCCAGTTGACATGTAGGTGTAAGATTATAATTAACTTATCCCCGAGTTCATCGAGGACCTTCACATCAGTATATACCTAGATAAAAAAACATTCCACCGAGGTCAACAATAAAATCAGTCGACAGGAAAATTGTGTTTAATAAAATATCTTAAACCTGAATAAAGTTTGTAGCTTTACATGCACACGTATCAATGTAAGTCAGTTTGAAATAGCAAAATTAGAATTAACTCTCATCTGGTCGTTTGAACGATATAAAAAAGTGTCAATGACACACTACTTCTAACATAATTTAACATGCTTGAGGATAAAGGGAAATAACTCTCTCAATAGCAGGATTAATTGCATGTCGGCCCTACAAGCCATTGTTTACTTGGCTCTACAGATAATATATAATAATTGACATAATTATTGATGATTAAACTCTCATTTAGCAAAAGGCTACATTCCCTTGGGGTCTAAGGTGTGCACAACCTAAGGCAAGGTTTGATTCAAATCGATTCAGATGTTAACGAGTAAAATTGAAAATATTGCGTCTACTGGCAGCCAGAAATAACCTTATTCCAGTATTCCTCCACATCTGGTTTGAGGGTATATAATTATCTCAAAAGCTGAACACATCGATACTATATTCAAGCTATTTGAGTAATTTTTTTTAGGAATTAACTTCAAACACAGATTTATGTGCTGTTGGTTACTAAGAGTGTACATAAATGGGTGTATGTTTGTTGAAATAAATTGCAAAATTTTGAACATTGTAGCATTTATTTTGCCTGCTGTTTTAATAATTCATTATCATTTACTTATAAATATGAACTATAAACCTTTTTAATTATGTTTTGTAGGGAACGTAACACATTATACCCGAATGTGAATATAAATCTGTTACACATTTTCCATTAATTTGAAAACATAGGATAGCTATCTCTTAATGTTTGCATGCATATATGTTTATAATCTTCATGATAATAGAGGAAATAAAGATATCTACCTATTACAAAATGCATACATTTTACATACTAAACTAAGAAGTTGCAAAATCTAACACACAATACACAACGAATACGTATATGTTAACATACAGACAGTAAAGCATACACAAATGTACAGCAATACAAAATATTATGTAACAGTGCAGGCCAGACAATAACGAATAGAATATCCACAACTGGAAATATGTGTCAACTAAATCAAAACAGTGATATATGTACAAATGTATGTAGGGCGTAAACATGACAACTAGAATAAGGTACAACAGTCAGCATCAGGGAAAAAATTTAATTAAAAATAAAAATATAATAAAAATACCAGGTATTGATACTAACGTATAGCAAAATCGATATTTGACTGTTTTATCATTTTTAAGATTGAGAATCTAAAATGAATTGTTTTGATTTTTGTGTAGAGTCTTAACTCTGATGTAAAAATGAAAATGAAATAAACTACCAGGTATTGCTACTAAGTATAGCAAAATCGATAATTGACTGTTCTATCATTTTTAAGATTGAGAATATAAAATGAATTGTTTTGATATTTGTGTGGAGTCTTACCTTTGATAGAAGTTACCTGTATCATATCCGTGATTCTAGATGGAGACTGGTAGCTGATACATGTATGTACTGTGGCAGAGATATACATACGTACATCAGGTGAAACGGCGTCGATTTCACAGGTTTAAATTCTAAGTTAACTGATCAATATTTGAATAATTCATATACCCTACAGACTGTGCGAGGACTTTTATTGAACAAAGATAGTCACAACTATGTAATTGTAGGTTTTGTGTATCGGGAAATTATTGAACAGTCAGAGGAGGTCTAAGCGGGTTTTAGCATAGCAATATCAGGAGTGTTTTACAATATTCATTACTGACGTCTAAAGTAATCTATTGAATGGTATGTAAATATTGGTGTACTTGTCTCATTACAATACAACAACAATTATGATTTTCTACCCACGGGGGTTTCCGTTCTATTTTGACAATGGTTCTTTTGTTTAGAATATTACTTGGTACTTCTATAGTTTGTCGGTGTATTTGCATATAACCTCAGCATATATTGTTGTACATAGTAAAAAGGCATAGTGTTAGGAATGGCTACTCTTATTGATATACACACTGTAAGGTATAGTGGTATATTGATATTCTGACTGTTGAGAAGACAATTATAAAGTCAATCAATTCATCATGTTTTGTAAGGAAAGGAAGCCAGTATCGTCATACACAGAAGATACGTGTCTAAATATGAATGCACGTCCTCTATGCCACTGCAATCGTTTTTCTCCGAAAGCAAGTGTTTTACGCTTAAGACACAGGCATGACGCTGAAGGCAAGTATTTTACACGAAGACACGGGCATGACGCTGAAGGCAAGTATTTTACCCGAAGACACGGGCATGACGCTGAAGACAAGTTATTTGCACGAAGACATGGGCATGACGCTGAAGACAAGTTATTTGCACGAAGACACGGGCATGACTCTGAAGGCAAGTATTTTACAGAAGACATGGGCATAACGCTGAAGGCAAGTATTTTACACGAAGACACGGGCATGACTCTGAAGGCAAGTATTTTACAGAAGACATGGGCATGACGCTGAAGGCAAGTATTTTACCCGAAGACACGGGCATGACGCTGAAGGCAACTGTTTTACACTGGGCGGAATTATCCCGACACTGACAGCAAAAGTATTTTACACCGAAAGTATACAGTAGGTACGCCTCACACTGTGGACACGTTATCCGCCCTAGGATAATGGCAACTATCTCATACCAAAGTTATATTTAGTAACCTTCCCACTATATTGTCTCCTAGCGACCCTGCAAGTCCGTTACTTACCCAGTTCTATTCCACTATAGTACTGAATGAATTATATTGTGCGCAAGTTGTGAGTTACATTATTACAATGTTTAGTACGATGAAGTCTGAAAGAAAATTGAATTGTACTCTAGTACTGACTAAATTATAGTGTATTTTAAAACTGCACCCAACTATATAATTAAATTGTTAAATATGTTTTTTTTCTAAATTGATTCGAATAATGCAAATGTTGTCACGTCCTGAAGGTAAGTTAAAAAAATACCTACTTGGCCATGTGAAAAATCTAAGGCAGAGAATTTCTATGAGTTCAAACAAATTCCTGTAACCGCTATTTTTTCTTTAAACCGGATACATTGCTATATCAGTAAGCTTGTTAGTATATAGTTATTGCTGAATTATAATTTCATGTATGTTAAATGTATGTTTGCTATTTTTGTGCGTATATATATATATAAATATAATAGACAAATGCAGAGTGTCCGGTGATACATATATTGATTGCACATCTTTGTACAGTCCAACAGTATTTGCTTTATACATAAACCGAGTACGGAAATCAATGTATATACTTCCTTAAAGGGATTCCTTTGTTTTGTATGTCCCTACGTAGAACAGATTGATTAACAAATCGATTAAACAAACATCGTGTATTACATATATAGCGGTCGCAATTTGATAAGAGATGTGTACATATTTACTCTTGTTATTTGAATTGATCATTGAAAAAAATGGTTTTATATTTTGATTATTCAGGATCAATAGTGCATGTATGCATATCATAATTAAGATGTTTAGCTTAGATAATCGTTGGAGAAAAACTCGCTTCAGGACCGAGTTTTACTTAAGGTCTTAAGTTCACACGTAGACGTGAGACGTAGACGTAGAGGTAACTTACCTACATAGAATATTAAACATCAACATATCTGTTTTACTAAATGTCGTAACTTTAAGTTACCTGTAAAGTTACGTGTAAGTCTACGTCTGCCTCTGAGTACACGTGAGTCCACACGTAAGTCTAATTCTAACCCTGCAATTACGTTCGGAGTTACGACTTTTGATAAAACGAATCTTACGCACACGTAACTAAAATCATAACTCGACGCACGTCTAATGTTTAAGCTTGCGTCTGGACAAACCGCCTTTAGTAAAATTCAGTACAGATGCCTGAACATATGGTGGAATCCACATAAGGTGTACATGTGTATGTGCTTTGGAGTGTATATAATGCGGTATTGATGGATTTCATGCCGACATGCTTACGCCGATAGGAGAGAGATTCAGAGAACGAGAAAAAGAGATGAACACAGAGAGCAGACGGCGAAACGAAAAGAGACCAGGGAAAAATAGAGATAAAGAAAAAAACAGAAGGTGACGGAGAGACTTACAGAGATTGGAAAGACAGAGAAAAACAAAGAAAACAGAAGAACAAAGAGACACTAAACAAATACCAACACACATGTCTTATCATGTTACAAATGAAATCTATTAAACTGTCATTGAAAAACTTACTAAGCAATGTATTACACACACCAGGATTCAAGCCTAGCCCGAGTTTCCTCCGGCCCTGTCACCAGACTTAGACATTTTGACAGATAGATGCCTGGTGTGGGCTAGACATCTATCTGTCAAAATGTCTAAGTCTGGTGTCAGGGCCAGAGGAAACTCGTGCTAGATTAAAGCCTAAAAATATCCACTGTTATAATTGCAAAATTATTATAATTAGTCTAATTACAGACCGGTTAGTAAACCTATAAGGTAAAACCCCTCCACTAGCGAACACCCACAAACAATGCCTGTCGATTTAATTGCGCCAATAGGATCACCTAGTAATTGTTATATACCAAATACTATATACATAGTTAGGTATTCATTGATTAGAGAATCGTATCTGTAGAATCACTTCAAGGATTTGTTTTATTATGCATTTAACGCAGAGATCCGTGGAGGGTTGAATACACAACTATGACAGACAGGCGACATGAACAGATGTGTTCAGATCTATAGACAACAGGTCATTATCTGACAATGGTTAATTATATAGTACGCCAGATGTGCCAGCTACCAGCCAGTAATATTTACACTGTGTATATATATAGGCTACCATACTCAATTATGTCTAGAAAAAATGGTTTACAAAATGTGAAACCAAGTTTATTCTACTACACGAAGGTGTCTTCTCTAAACCCCTCGTACTCTTTACTAAAGTCAAAATCATACATACAACTTAGGTCTATAAACTATCGATGTTGATTTTGAAATTACCGAAGCACACCAGCATCACATGTACATACTCTTACGACTAAGGCTAGATAGAATGTAATGTCTCTTTACCGCCTGAATATAGATATTTTGTCTCAGCATACGCTGTACCTATCTATCTTTTCTGTTAAACCAATTTTGCATGATCTGATCTCCGGCAAATAGACAAAATATGTTATATAGAGTTAAATATTATATACTAACCTCAAACTCCAGCGGTATAGACTATTTAATGTCCTGTGTGTTTCTGCTGTTAAAACGTTCTATTCCCGTCCTATCAGTTTATGGGACTGACAAACCGACACTGTACACATTACCGTATATATAAAACTGCCCGCAACATTCATTTTGCACTTTAAGTTAAGCTAGCCAAATATTTGAATAAATCGATTAAAATCTTTTTATAAAATATGATAATAAAGAAAAAGAATGAGAGAATTAACTAGTCAACGGCACAATTTATATAGAAAATATTGACCGGAAACACTTTCTATTGAAAACTCGAATGAAATGCTTAGTACAGAACAGTCATACAATTTAAAGCCCATATAATTGAATCCCACTTAAAATTCATTTGTATCGAGTTTACATGTATACATTAATGGGAAGTGAAGAGCTCTACATGCCACATCGACCTGCCACAGGACGTAGCTCTACTCAACTTTATTAGCTAAGGACCAGTTAAGTACAGAAAGACTGCTATGAACATTTCTTGTTACACAACCAATAAGAGTTTCTATGTGACGTTTTGATTACTAGAACGGTATGAACACTGTCACCTTCATCAGACATGGTTTTTTGTCTGATGAAGGTGTGACAATGTCCATACAGTACTAGTCACCGAAACGTTACATAGAAACTCTCACTGGTTGTATAAAAATACTTTTTCATAATCAATACTTACCAACCAGAAGAAAATGTTTAGAAATGTCAGAAAGTCTGTGTTTAGACACGAGTGATAATGTATATACTGTCTGATGGCGGCTATTGTGACCACATGACATGCATTTTCTTTCTGTTTGGGTTTTTATTTATGGGTGTTTTAAACTTCTTTGTATGTTATTAATTGGCCATGTCCACAATGACACATATGTGAGTAAACTGTGTAACGTGTGGATATTTTCTGAATTCTTAACTTTCAAGGTTAGTGTGTAATAATCACGTAAACCATTATACATTTGTTTCCTACATAAGAATGGTTGCTGTTATGGAGACAACATAAACCTATAAGCGTTAGATCGAATCTCGAAAATGTGTAGTGTGTTGTAAATTTCATCATATGTTAATATTGGAGATTAGAATTTGAAATGCATACAAGGTATAATATACATGACAATGATTTGAGAAACACTCACATGTTATTGGTAGTACACGTACTAATACGATGAGACTATTCACAAACGTTAAACTTCAAGGACTGCTCATGGTTTAACAATAATATGACAATGCAATGTTGTGCTAGCTACAAATAAACCTTTGCCAAACCCAACTGGAAATAAAAATAGGGTACATCAATGTCACTGTTTGTTTGTTGATGTCATCTTTATGAGCTGCTTTCGTTCGGCTTTACCGTAATGTTTATCACTTCATATTGAATAAAAATGCCACCCGAAAGCACAGTATAATCTTCAAAATTTAAGGCACGTTTACATGAAAGAATTTGTTTCAAGATTTTCTTTTTTCAAAAAAAAAAAAAAACAATGTAAAAACTGATCATTTTGTATTCGTATGAAATAAAAAAAAATGAATAAAAACACACACTTAAATTGATTTGATAAGTTATTAAGTGAGGCTTACCTTTTATTTCGTGAACCTATGATCACCGTACAATGAACGATTTGCTGTCTTTCCGGTTTTATATACAATATGATGGTAGCTAGTGGTGATTTGCCTGTAGTAATACAGACATAATACCTGTACAGACGGGAAAACTGAGAACACTCCATTTGGTACCTATTGGTAAACATTGGCTGAACCTGATAGATTTACTGCCGTCGTCCTCAGACTATCCTTTTAAATGACTGACAGACAATAAACTACATCTTACCTCTTCTGATGTTTATGACTGGAGCCTGTCCCGTTCTAGTCCACGTATCTGTAAAAGACTGTCTTAGAGATTTGTCCCTTCTTTCGTTACGTTTTGTCGGTGGTGTGCCTGCGTGACCCTTCCTTTACGACTGGTGTCCAGGTTTTTACTAGTCTAACCATTCGATGTTTGTCTCTTATTAGGGTATTTCTGGACACTATATATACGTATAAACGGTGCTCTGTTTCTCGGTAGATAAGAAGTAAGTATATAGGAAAGGTATGAAATTGATTACACGTGTACCAACAAAGTACACATACCATCAATTCATCGTTAATTAATTAATGGGTAATAGACCCACACTTATAAATTCATGCGCAAAAGGACAAGTCACGCTTTTCCTGATCGTGTATAGTAGTTACATTAGTTAATCAGTTCATTTCATCAATATATAGAACTGTTGCAATTATATTTAAACAATAGAGCCCCCACTGGTCAATTGTCTTCATAGCGATAAAATAGAGGTTCTGTAATATGATCAGCTGTTCAGGTAAGTTATTGGCAGGGAGCAATGTACTTCAACAATACATATTGACCCAGCACCTGTTCTGTGGCCTCAGTATAATAAATACAGGGTCTAGACACATGTTGGCTATAAATCAATTGTTGTATGAACGGTACATTTTATGTACACTTAGCCAATGCCTATTGTAATAAACGTATCGTGTGCATGGACCCTGAGATTTGAGGAATGTCTGCACCTCATGAAAACATAATAAATGTACATGGTTATATTCGACGATGATAGACAAATGATAGACAATTATTTATTCTTCGTCAACTTGTTTTTTGTTTGTTTTTTTTAAACGCTTATTTCAATGTATTAAAAAAAGAAATAAAAGTTATGTTTTTCAAATTTATAGATGTTCTTGTAATAACGTTTTTAAACACATTTGTGTACCCTTTGGACCAGTTGTTCAATGGTGATTAGCTTAATCAGTAATTAGTTTAAAATTCATTTTTATTTGTATCTATGAAATGCAACAATCAATCGAGTTTCAAACTGTCCAGATATGAAGCATATTGTAGAGTAAATGCACATGTAAAATAACGTGTTTTTATTTACCTTGTATATTGACGAAATTATTAAATGTTGGAAAATGTCGATAAATAGTGATTAAGCTAATCATCTTTTGAACAACTTGGCCTATTCACATTGACTGCTTTGATACTGTTACCCTAATCGTGTTATAAACATATTGTCACCCCTGTTCATGTTATTAACCCTTGATACTGGTAACGACTTTTCATGTTAAAAATCTTGATAACTGTAAAATTTAAATCATTTTTATAACTCCAGGATACCGTAAAACCTGTTCTATATTTTATTACCTTTATTATTATCTATTTGGAAAGCAGCGTGATGACTTCCATAAATCTAATCTGTTTATCGTGACGCTATGGATGTTTATATAAAATATTTACAACTCTGTATACAAAATTGTCTTTTCTTGCTCATACTGTGAGATATTGTAACCTTAATATAAATCAATTTTACATTAATCTTTTCATCTTTTTTGGCACCATGAAATGTTAAGAATTGTTCACATTTTTAAATGCGAAAACCTACAAAAAATTGTGTCAGCGCTTGAATTACAGCACTATTTCTACTGTTAATTAGATACAATCATCATTCAAACAACATTCAATTAATTTTATTCATGTTGATTTTGTTTTAAATGAGGTTCCCTAGGAACTGTTTCTTTCATAACGTGTTATCTTTTAATGCTATATGTAGTTCGGGGGCCAAGTGGCTAAGGCGTCTGACATTCTGTTACTTAGCCCTCCACCACTGGGTCGCAGGTTCGAGGCATACGTTTGGCAGTCGCCAGGCACTGACCGTCGGTCGGTGGTTTTTCTCCGCGAACTCCGGCTCTCCTACACCACCAAAACACGGCACATCCCTAAATGGCCATAACTGTTAATAGGACGTAAAACCCCCACAAATGAAGATATGTGATTCTTCTACTGTTTAACTTCATCATGTTATGCTCTGCCAGAACTGTTCGAGTTGTCTTCCTTGGCTCGTGATGCAGTTATACATGTATTTGACACAGTAAATGTCGGCTAAATACATATTGTTTACATGCTCTATCGTGTAAATGTTGAGAGAGATTATTTTTATTGATTAACAAGAAACATCATAAATTGCAAAGCATTGCTTGAAGTTAATCCTTACAAATCCTGACACTTTTCAGCAATTATCCAAAACAATGACTCTTATCTCCATTAACTACAAATGGTTACTGTCACGGCAATGGTTATATCTCTCGTTACTTACCACGCTGTGTCAGCGTGTCACGAGTATGCTTCAATTGAAGCTCAATTCATACTGTGTCATAAAACAATTGTGTTGTAAATTCATCGTCAAACATACTGATCATCATGAAGTGTTTGTTTTACTCTTCAAGGGCCCAGAATAATCATGGCGTCATTTTCAAGCAGACGTAACAAATCTTATTTAAACACTTAAAAATGACACTTTTCTATCCTTATCCAATGCTATTTTTGTATAAAAAAATGACACGTCCATTTATTCAGTAACGACAAATGTCGACATGCTTACTCAGGCCAGTCTTTTATTGCAGTTTAACAGTTAAACAAATACACAACTTATGGTGCTGTATTTTAAACAATAGATACAATCTGAATAGCCACCTATACAATATTGGCCAAGTGGTCCTATATGTGACATTTTATTGGATGTTATCGATGTTAGGCAAAAACTGTAAAATTGAGCTAATTCAATTTCAAAACACCAATTACTCTAAAGCACTATACAAAATATGAATAACAATAATAAGAGTTATTTCTGTTAAGCACAAAAAAAAACAAAAAAAAATAGGCTCACCATCGCCATTATACATAAAGCTAGAATATAACCATCTCAATGTGGCCATTACTGAATAGATAAAGGGTTAAATGCACATGTCGTCTTTCCAAAGAACCTAAAATACAGACTTAGAAAAGTGGGTCTTTATATTCGTCTTGAACTTGGCCAGGATATTTGACTTTCTAATAGCAAAATGTAAGCTATTACACATCGTGGCCGAAACACTCCCAAAGCATCGGTTTTCCAGGTCACAGTAAACGTTTTTGGAACAAACTAAAATGATTTTGTCTCCAACTGCAGTGATCATGACGGCTGATACAGGGTAGCAAGTTCCTGTACATCAAAGATATTTCCAATAATAACATTGATCAAAGGTCAACCAATACAGCAAGTACAGATTTAATATTTATCAGGTACTAAAATAAAAGTAACAATACATGTACATTGTATAAGGTATGATAAAAGATACGCATTTCAGCTATACTTTAGACACGTTTTTTGTTCTCTGTCATAGCAATCATGGTATACCACTTTAAAATATACAAGTTAACATACGATGGAAGTTTCATAGTTTGTACCCGAAATTGAACAGCACATTTACCTAAAAACATGCATTACCTTAGCATAGAACTCAGCAAGGCAAAACGATCAAAACGGTATATATGATTAAGTGTCTTAATCTATTTATGTATACAGGCAAAATCTGTTTTGCTCCAATTTGAGCTAAAAAACACTCAAAAGTGACTTAGAATTTCGGTTTTAACAATCGAGGATAAATTAAAGGGAATTTAACCTAATGTCATTTTCATGTCGATTTCATGTCAATTCATTTAAAATTGTTTACAGTTTTTAACCCTAAAATTTGACCTGAAATTGACTTGAATAAGACATCGTGTATCCCTCATTCATCAAGAATTTTGTCTGAACACCGGGTGATAGATACTTTAAACTGAGAACCTGTTTTGTTTGATTTATTCAAAGATTTTAGCTCGAATTAATAACGTCTTTTAAAAAAAATAGTTTCATATGAATATAATGACAACCAAATTTACCTTAATATTCTTATATGTATTGCACTAAGAAACATTGCTTAGTGCTTTAAGTTTATTTAATTTAAGATAATCATTTTGTTTTTGACGAACATACTGCTGAATAATATAAATGTAAAAGTTCGAGTTGTCTTTCCTGGCCCTTTCAGGAAAACTGAAACTTGTTTAAGCTCTCAGAATATATAGGGAGAGAGATTATTTTTGATGGGTTACCATAAATTATTTTGAAGTAATATACCAGTACGACAGACAACAAAACCCCAAATAGAGCCTGCAGTATTGTCTCTGAAAATTGAACTATTTTCAACCGATATCCAGCACGGGGATATAACGTCATGTATTACACTGTATACAATGGACATGCATTCGGTAACTGCTACAAGAAAGCTCGTACAAATGTATCTCTTGTTACTTAGTGTGTTGTGTGAGAAAATTTTGATGCTGGTTGAAGTATAACAGCAATGTCCATATTTTGTCATAATTTTATAAGGAAGTCTCTTTTCGGCGTAATTAGGTTCTGTTTAATTAGGCCTAAATGTTATAACAACGATAATAAATCTAATTAATTAAATTAAAAAGGGAGTCATATGTTCTTCGTTCTCATCAAAATGATATTTTTGTATGGATAAAGGCATGCTGGTGTATATATGTCTGTAGTATAATACTGATCAAAAGGAAGTCTTTTATTGGCATTATTAATGGTTCTATTCAATTAAGTCTTAAGTTTTATTACAGATATAATAAATCAAATATATTGAATTAAAAAAGGAGTAAATAATAGTCTTTGTCAATTTAAAATAATACTTTTGTATTGATAATAGCACGATATTGTACATATATTTGTAATTTTATACTTTTTAACAGGAAATATTTTTTGTTCTGTTTTAATACGACCCAAGTTGTATAACAGATTAATAAATCAAATAAATTGAATTGAAAATAAGGGAGAAATATGTTCTTCGTTACTTAAAAGTTATATTTTTGCATTGATAATGGCACAATTGTGTACATTAATCTTCAATACAATACTGATAAACAGGAAATCCCTTTTGTCTTTATTGAGGGTTATATTTAATTACGTAATTAAGGCCTAATATTTATATCAGACATTATAAATTAAATGAATTAAATTAAAAATAAGAAGTCTCATATGTTGCGTTCTATAAAAAAAATGATACTTTGGTATGACTAATGATACGTCTGTTAAATCAATATTGATAAATATCAACAAGTACGTTTAAACTGAGTTTTATTGTATTGTAACAGTGAAACTAATGACACCATATTCAAACACAATAGATAAATCCTTTTTTTATTTTCTTGGATATAAAGCAAAGGCCGATTGGTCCTCTACATGACGTTTTATAGAAACAGTAAAATCATTTTTAATTAATTAATTGACTAGAACCTCGTGTGCAGAATATTAAGCTTATTGTGACTTTTTATGAAGAGCAATTTTTACAACATTTTAATAAAAGCCAGATAAAATCTTATAAACAATTAATAGATAAAGTTTCGGTAAATTTGCTATTTTTTCTCAAAAGTTGTCATAAACAAATTTGTATATAATCCATGAAGCTGACAATTTTATATAACAAATATAAATGCACATCGACCATGGCCAGTTGCCAATGGATAGGTGTAAATATACATATTAATTGACTATTCAATTATAACATTGATGAAATGTCAGTTAGTACAGCACAACAACACAAAATATTGACAAAATATCCATAAAAAGTACTTATGGTATAAAAATAGACATTAATATAACAACGATGATTGTGCCATGTTTGCTTTGCCCTTTTATAATAATTCAATATTGCTTCTAACACGCTTTTTATTGGATTTTGGATGCCATTGTCATTGGTTCTCTGATCAAACCAGTGTTAAGCTTATTTATTACTCAAGGTTATAATACTGATTTAAATAAAAAAAAGAGCATTGTCTATTTTTTTAAATACACAAATGCAATTTCACATAAATATGATTGTTCACATATTTGTCCTTGAGCAAATATCACGAAAACACAGTTTTCAATCAGAAATTATTCAGATTTTGTTTTGAAAATTTTGTCAAGGTACAATGATCATTGATTGCGATTCCTTGGTCTTTGACGAAGTTAACAAATAAATAATTTACGCGTAGCCTTATAACTATTTCGAAAAGTATTTTTAAAACATTCTTATTATCACTGGCTTTTCCATATGCATAATCACACTTTAAATAGTGTTGTTATCCTCACATGTTGTTATTTCTTTTGTAGTTTTACATTAATTTGTTTATGAAGGACTATTATCTCTCGCGGATCAAATTTGTGTGGAAACTATCTCTGGTTCAGAACGTCACAGGGCCCCTTTTGCGTATCCTGATCAATTGGTTTGTCTGTTTTTAAATGTAACGGTTAAGGGTATAAATCGTTTTTGTTTAGCAAAAACGTTTCCAAATGCAACATTAACCACGTTTTCAAGTTCTTCCCAAATTGTCAGTCTGTATCTTGCTACCGGTAGATGGAGTATATACAAATGTAGCTGATAAAGTTAAGGTTTGCATTGATCAGATTACCTAAGGTTTTGATCAGGTTTTATACTAAAGAAACTCAACAATCAAATCTAAATCAAATCACATTCGTGTCCACGTCATATTGAACTTATTAAACTCGTTGAAAAAAGGATAACTTATTGAGCTCGTTTTGAAGAACTCGATATGAAATAGAAATCATGCCAAAGTCTTTCATGAAAACTGATCAATTAGATATGCCGATCAGGGACGTACCGGTTAATACTCAAAATAGTAAGAAAATACAGTATAAAATTAATCTGTACATGCATAATTTCTAAATATATAAATCTTGATTTTGTCCTAAAAATAGGCCTAAGAGTTTCCTTTCATTTGTTCGGGTTTGATTCATTAAACTAGATTATCAACAGTTCAGATCAATAAATGTAAATCTGACAGGAAGAAAAACTATTTTTGAATTGTTTAATCATTATGCTAGAAGTGTCAATATACAACGCTTTGTTGTTTTAGCCCATATTAAAGAACAAAACGTGCAATCCTTAGATTGTTTGATTAACGTACACTATATGTACCTTAACAATGTGTCAATATCAGTGAACGAAAGGAAAAATACAGCACAAAAATAACAAGTACATCATACACACACTAATAATGGTGCAGAGTATAACAGCATCTGGGTATTGAACAATCTCACTAAGTGCCCATTGCAGGTTATCAATACTTTTATTTCCATAGTATAATTAACAATATTTTTTCTATCAATGACAAAATCTCAATGGAGCTACATCGGTGCACACTTATATCATTATACATGAATAGATGAATAAATATTTATATACAGCTAGAACAATGACTTGCCGTCGCTTTGACGTTTTATATACTTAACATACAAAATTGTTAAACCAATTAATCGATTCTATTAAGCAACTATAAATATTAAAATGGGAAGTAACAACGATTACGATTAAAGAAAAATCAATTACTCCCATCAAAGCATAGCTTACCATTATCAAAACGTTTTTCTTAATTCATGCGCCTTTGTTAACAAAACTATTTAACCAGTGTCTTCAGTCAGACGAAGTTCGATCTACACTGAATCATACACGGGCGTTATCATAGCGTAAGTTTCAAGCTACAGTATTAGTAATATGTTGTGATGAAATATACAATCTTACATCGTTGACGATCGACAATCTTGTCCGAATTCGACAGATGACGGATGGCGCATTCTGTAATAGTAGGTAACAGCGTTGACATGATTTAACGATGTTACATAAAGTGTCCAAATGTCCTTTTTAAGTCAAAAGTGTACATGTTAAATATCTGAAATAAACTGCAGCGAAGATAGACAAAATGCCATATCTTCATAACATAGAATACACCTGATATTTCCCAATGCATGCATTACAAGAGGCGAATAACGTGGGAATCTTCTGCAGAATTGGATATTTGCTTTTGTGCCGCCCTTTTTTGGAGACACAAAAACAAACAAAACAAGTCTGTTGCACCAATTGCAATATTTGTGGTATCTATGATTCTTTTCTACTGCTGTTTACTTTTTATTTCCTTGCGCCGTGCTCGGAAATACCTCACTTATGATTCATCCAGTGTCAGTATTATGCAACAGAGCTGGGTGCATTGATCATGGTATTTTAGAGAAAAAGCACTATAAAGTCAGCTTCAGATCTGCACTTTCACAATGAGGCAATGACTTCAATGTACCTTATCTCCAACGCACATACACGCACGCACGTATACATGGAGGCATGTCCTTTAATGACCTGTTAATAGAACGTTTATCAAAATAAAACCAAAATAAAACGCGCAATAAGCAGTATAGGGTAAGCATAGGTACCAAATCACTATATTTTTTCAAGTGATATATCGGAAATGTTTTTTTATATAGCAAAAAATACGTCTTCACTGCAGTGACGGTAGAAATCTATTTTTATTTTCAGTTATGATACGTTTTAAAGATATCCGCACATTATTCTATTGTTATATTTCAAAGGTGCATATTTTGTTTAAGTATGAGTGCAGCGACAACTGTATGGGTACTGTACACCTCAGCGATGTTTAATTAAATATAACTTAAATGATAATGACATAGTAGTTAACGATAAAATTTGTTTGTATAGACATTTAACAGTCTATATCTTCTTTTTAGGTATTCAATTATTCTTTTTTCGTAAATCTAGAATGCCATCTTGACCTCGGTATTTTTTAAGTTCATTAATAAGTTCTCAGTAAGAATACCAATTAAAGCACGATAAAAAGGCACAGGTGCGGCAATATAACAATGTAGCCATGCTCATTTGTGGGTCGGGCCTAGGTGACTGCAGCACATTTCAGTCAACGGAAAAGGGGGTTTATCGCCTTGATTCAATAATAATGTCAAATACCTTCAATAGCGTCAACGGTCATAAACATTCATGAAACAATATTTCGATTAGGAAAAGGACAAAGAAAAAGATAAAACAAATTAAAAGGAGAAAAACAGCGAAATCTCCTAAAACAGGGAGAAATCTAGCTATCGCTATCTACATGGTAAACAGCACCTGTCTTGTTGCTATTATTGAAATAGCTTTAATTAAAAAACTTAACAGAGTCCTGGTAATACATACATATCCTACACATATCCTACACATATCCTACACATATCCTACACCGGTCTTTAATAAAATCAAAAGCACAACATAGACAAGCATTGCGTCAAACATATGTCAGGGAGGGTACTTAAATACACGTGTATTAGGAACTAGCATACATCAGCCAGAGGTATTATTTATGATACCAAAAGCTTGTGAACTTCAATTCAGCAGCCAACGGTTGTTTTTGTTTTTATCATATTTCACATTTATTTATTTGTTTACTTATTTACTTCAAGGTTTAACTTTCGGAAAGTCAACAGAAGTAATAACGTCATGTTACGAATTAAACAAATAACCGATTTGATAACTAATGCCATGTGCCGGCTGTAAACATCTAAATAATTTTATGATATGATGTAGACAGTGGGAATTGCCATCCCGTTCTGACACAATATTATTTTATAGGAAATAATATTCAAATGGTTGAAATGGTGGGAGCAGCAGATCATCAGCAATTTATGCTCTGCATTGTCTTGAAGATATTACTAGTACATTATTCTATCCTAAAATGAGACCAAACAATCCTCTATGAGACCAAACAAACAAATATGTATATAATGTCACTGAACGTGGTTGCCAATCAATGGAAAAGATTTACACATATACAAAAACTAAAAAGCAGCAAACATTTTCAAAATCTCATTATTCAGCCAGCTTAAAAGAAAAAATTAAAAAACCATGTTTGAGGAAAATTTCGTAATTAGATTTTAGTTAGCAAAAATTATGTTTAATGACAGGTTCGCTGCTTTCTGACATATTTTGTAACTTTTAACACATGGAGTTTTATGATTTTCAAAAATCAAATTTGAACTTTCATTACATTCAAGGTAATGAAACTAGACTTACAGGAAGTTTAAAAAGACAGTAAGCGGCCTTATTTAATCATTTTCCTACATGTACAATATTTGTGTTATTAAACAAATGTAAAAACATTGTTCTTGTACAGTTGTAGGATCGCACAACGTTACACACGATGTGAAGTTTGCGCACAATGTGTGCATGGTGTATGTACGATGTGAGAATGGTAACAAAATAGACGATCATTGCATACGCACATTTTTTCGCACAATAGACGAACTTTGTGCGATTACAATCATGGTTGTTGTAAAATGAGTAATAGCTTGACATATATAAGGTTTCGAGTTTAAACACATGACTTGATTTTTAAGTATGTTTCTATATTGTAGCTACATTAATAAGCTTTTTGTCTATCTATACTTTCCTCATTAAGAAATTGTTTGTTTTTTCATCGTTGTTTTACTGAAACGACCTTAATCGACGCATGTTAAATTACAACACAGTCCCGTATACAAGATAGCATATCCACTGTGTACCCGAACCTAGACCGTAGTTTTCTTCACCGAAGAAAATCGTCGTTGTGTGAACATCCGGTTGAATGGGATCTATAGACAAAACCGAAAGCAAGTAACAAATACTAAACGTACATTTGAGCTTTCATAACGGCCACACGGTATCAAATAACAGCTCTATGTGTCAGGCACATGCCAGATAAAACTCATCAATTGTTATTTACCTGTTCTGTTACCTTGGGGCCAAACTCAATCTTAACAGTCTATCGGTCTCTGAACCACTGTGTTACACGTATTGTAAAAATGTATATAATCTTTATTATTGTGATGAGAAATTACAGTTATATATATTTACAGTGTATATTATTGCATACGAACCTTCCGTTTTTTTCATATCTTAATAATGATCAACAATTGTAAACAATTGCACAGTAATGCGCACCATGTGTGGACGTTGTGCGGGCGGTGTATAAACGATGTATACACAATGTGCGGTCAGACAAATGTAATTATTTGTCGTAAATGTTGATGCCAGATTAAAACCTGCCAATCGTTCGACTTTAAAATAGATACAGCTATTTTACACAAAAAAATGGGTGCCTGTTGTGAACGTTCAGCCTGTCCGAATTTTAAAATATATATAAACACGCATTTCTGCCTCATATTTGTTTTTTTAAGTATTGCAATGCGAATGGTATGCCACAGTAACTTGATTCTATCTACGGAATGCTAAAAAATGTTAGAAATTACATTTTCATTACTTTGACCATCTCGTGTCATAGATCGGCGTTATCAGCCTCTGGTAGAAACAGTTTGTTCCGTGTTGATACGGTTGTGTTTCTTTCGACACATGAGAAAAGCTGTGAAATGTTCCCTGAACCTCTGATTGTTGTACGCGTACAGAAACGGATTTAATGCCGCTTTGGTCCAAAGTAACCAGTTAAGAAATTCGTACACGTCCTTGTTGACACACGCCTCACAGGCTGATATAATGATCGTAGCGATAGTGTAGGGAGCCCATGTGAAGGCAAACACGATCACCAGAAGCCCAAGACTCTTAGCAGCCTTCATATCCTTCCGAACAGCACGTGTCTTTTGAGTATCCTTAGACGTCGTAGCTACCGATACTCCTAAGGTCTGTGTTCCGTCTGCAGGCTTGTTTGGTTGTTCGGTCTGTGTCTTCGTTACGTCATTAGTGACTGAACAAGACACACTGGCACTCGTAACGGCGATAGCAGTCGGTTCCAATCTTGTTACATTCCTTGAGTCCTTTACCCGGATGCGTTTACGTATTTCCAAATATATGATGAGGTTCAATGCACTGATGCATATGAAAGGTATACCGAACTCGATAACAGCTGTAGTGATTGTAAAATCAAAATCATGAGCAAATTGTACGTCACAGTCACCAGGTTCGTTTGTATCTTCTCCTGTCCAAATGTCCCATCCAATGATAGCGGGACTGTACAAAAGGAAGGATATCATCCATGATATTGCGATTTTGATGTACGCAACTGTATTAGTCTCTTTGTGGATATACTGTGGTCCAAATTTCAACAACAGAAGTCTGTCAAAGCTGATAATTATCATAATGATGACAGCCTCAAGACACAGAGTAAAATCTGTCACCATGAATATCTTACAAAAGTGGTAACCAAAAGGCCATGTATATGCTTTCATTGTGTACACGGCGTAAAACGGCATGCTAACACACCCCAGTAGTAAGTCTGTCACGGCCAGGTTTACGATGTAGATGTTGTAAACTGTGCGCAACTTTCGATCCTTTATAAAAGCTGCTATGGTAAATACATTCCCCACAAATGCTATTACAATGACAATAGCAATGATGATTCCGAAAGGAACAACAATTTTTAGTCCGAACTGCTCAACCTCCTCCTCTTCCTCTTCCTCTCCCGTTGCAACGTTTGTCAGATTCGTTGTCATAGTAACAAATTTTACAAGCTTTTGTCAAAGTGATGTAATGTACAGTGGAACAGACGTTTATTACTTAACACCTTGTATATGGTTGTTTAAATTACCTTAAAATAGTTCTTTCAGTTTGTCAGTATGGCAGTATAGAAGCCCGTTTAGCATTGTAACTGGAACCTCCCTCGTCAACATGCATTGTACCTTAGATGTCGGGTCTTTTCGCCGTCACCACTGATGACAACCTGCCATTGTTTACCACCATTCACAGGCTTATCTATAAATAGAAACGTATACTATAGAATTATTCTCTACAAGACGTAAATCCTATGTCGATAACAACATAAATTTGTAGGTAGGCGGTTTGATGTTTAACTATTTTTCGTTAAAAGCTAATGTAGTGTGGTTATCAGGTAATCGTCTGCTGGTATTCCCCATGAGAACCATTTTTCATCTGTTCAAAGCAACTAGTAATGAATTTTGTAATGCGATCTGCATGTTTTAATACATATCTGCATAGCTTTATGATGGATTATATCTACAGAATTGATTAAAGGGACGTTCCTTTTTTGTTGTATACTTACCCTTAAAAAGACTATATTTTACACACGGGACAACTATTTCCAGCTACACATTTATGTAGTGAAGACATATATGGTTAAAACCATGGCTAAATTAAATAAGTTTTTCTATTATACTTATTTGTATTTATATCTTAGACAATGAGTTATCAACTGCATTTTTGTGTATTTCTTGCAACAAAACAAATATGACAAAATATCTTACCTTAAAAGATTGGTATTTTGTTTCTATGCAGACTAGAATAACGTGTTACAACCTGCCAAGGTAAAGATAAGTCATCTCCAAGTTGTGCACATTATAATCACGTATTACCCATGTGTTACGTGCATAACCAGTAGTTGCAAATGGTATGGAATCGCCCTGTATGTGCACTGTGTAGACGTATATAGTGATAATTGACAAAGCCTTAGCCAATCACAGAACTGTATCAGGACTGACCCACAGTGCCGACACTACTAGAGTTATTCCAATACTTGCCTACTCGTACCTTCAGTGGGTATTATGAACAACACAAGTTATCAATGCTGTTATTTTTTTTTATAAACCCGATTATTAGTACAGTTTAGATGGTCCTGATTCCACGACAGTCGATGACACAGCTTTTTCGTAATAATGAGTTGCTCAGGTAAAGCTGATATTTTGTGATAGTCAATGTCATACTAACTTACATTTCCTTTATATGATGTTTTGTTTAATCCCACACAAAATGACGTTAGGGTTATCCCTTGATGACGCCTGGTTTCGTTATATTATCAGAATACAATCAACAGTAATTAATGACAATGTTCAGGAACGATCTCTTGTAAAATTTGCTGCATGAAAAAATCGATATACTTGTCCTCGCCAATTAAAGTAATCGTGGATCAGAGTACTTGTTTATTTTTTTCTTATTAACAAATCACTGACACAGATGCTTATCTCTGACCATGAGTCCTGTTGATGTAAGATGATTGGAACTAATTATTAAATCAAGTGGCAGATGCATACGTAATGACTCTATTTATTGAACAGAATTCGGTTAATATGAATACTTATATATATTCTTATATAACATTAACAGTATACACGGTGGCAAGAGGCCGCAGTGGCCAAGTTGTAAAAGCATATGACATTCTGCTACCACTAGTCCTCAACCGCTGGATCGTTGGTTCGAAGCCTACAAATGTACGTGGGGTAGTAACTGTGGACTGGCTGTAGGTCGGTTGTTTTACTCCGGGAACTATTGTGTAGCCAATCATCAATGAAGAATGTTGACCTTTTACCTTAGCTGTTGTGTGGCTCCTATATAAGCGGAATTCGTCATCATATTTCCATTGTAGCTGTGTGCATCATCATCACATCATCATCATCATCATCATCATCATCATCATCACATCATCATCATCATCACATCATCATCATCATCATCTCACTATCAGCAGTTGAACAATACTGCTGGTAAACAAAATTGTTTTGCATACAAAATGATTCTGCCTATTGTCCATAGCTGATGCTTTGGATTGAATCATTATAAAAAAATGATATACATACAAAATATGGAATGAAGTGTAGGGGCGATAACTCTGTTATCGTTCCCCGGAACGGAATGTACACACGGCTAAAACATGCTA